>JAHKKF010403369.1:0-12059 GCA_019740295.1 Labeo calbasu | reverse complement strand
TCTGTATTTTTTCATTTAATTTATTTCAGTTTTAGTTTAATTTAATAAAGTTAAACTAAACAAAAATGAGATATGTTACCTCCACAACTACCTGAAATAAAATGTGTTTAAGATTTTTGTTTCAGTTTATTTTATTTCAACTAACAATTCATATATATAGTAGTCAACATTTGAAGTGGATCAAAAATGTTCATCAAAATTTATGACAAGAACGGGTATTGTTTTGGTTTTAGATATTCTGTCTGTCTGTCTGTCTGTCGTTGCGGAAGCAACATTTCTCATTTTTGTTCAGTTTAACTTTATGTACTAAAGTAAACTAAAACTGAAAAAGTAAATATTAGAAAAAAAGTATTAAAACAATAATTAAAATGACTATGTTTTCTTTTTTTTTTAAATAAACAAATTTAATGTCCCAGTCACATTTTCTTGGTTAAATAAACTATTTACATTACCATTTTTTTACATTCACAATGTAATTAATAGGTTACTCTATTCATTAAAACCAAGTATAAATCTTATCAGTTTAGTGCTAAGCATTTTACATTTATTTCAAAATAATAACTCAAGGCAGTAACAATTTAAACAATACATTTCATTTAAAACAATTATATATTTTATTTAAGAACTAATGTTCAGCTGTTCGTTTTCATAATTAACTTTCAGTTATTCAGTCACCAGAGCTAAGTAAACACTGGTCACAGACGCAGAAATGTACCTTTAATTTCAACAAACCGACTGCTCACTAAAAAAAATCCACTGATCATGTTTTCAGGTTTTGAAGTTTGATTTTAACTTGACAAAGTGGTTATATCTAAGTTTGTGAGTTATTTACTTATTTGCATTCTCATTAACGCCATTATATTGTTAATTCAGACTGATTTACTATTGCGGAACGCACACAAACACAAAGGTGGGATTTATCGCATGAACCAATCACAGCTGATTATAACCGGTCATAACCAATCATATCACATGACTTTCCCCCAATCATCTCAATTACCCCCCAAAAAACTCACTGCATGCTTTAGGGGGTCTGTTAAAACTCAATGGGCTCAAGGGAGGCGAGAGAAAGACTGTTAGACAGTTTTACTTTTGAAAAACGAGTGATTTATAAGCTTTTTATTTCACATTTTATAACATTTGTTGTTTTATTTTTATACTATGATTTAGTATTTGAGGAGACACTGCCTCTCTTGCCTCCACGGAGGAAATGCTCCAGATAGACAGATGCCGTAATGGAACAGATGTACAGGGCGAGACAGCATATTCAGAACCCCTATAACGGCAGAGTTACATCCCAGGGACTAAATAAGAAACTGGACCAGGTAAAAGGGAGTACAAGCCATGCAGCCCTGTAATTTCACCCCTAGACCCCTGTAAACCCTGCGGTCTATAATACAGTAATGTGTAGTATTATAGTGAGAGGGGAGATAACTGTTTCAAGGCTATACTTCAAAGCCGTGTGTGATGTCCTCTACTAATCCCACAATATACACGCGTATGTGGCAGAGCTACACATATATACGGCACGACGATAAAGAAAATCCCTTTATCTGAAGCGTGTGACACTAAACGCAACAAGTGAAAAAGTACAAATAATAAACGGAATAAACAAATGGTTTCTGAGAACAATTGTGAAGAAAAAAAAAGAGAGGAGGAGGAGGACAGGAGGAGTAACGTCACCTCTCATTCCGCCTGGTGAAAATCAGGGCTAGAGGGTTAAAATCACTCGTTCAGGAATTAGAGCCCCGGCTGCAGTGATGGGCAGTGTGGCTGACAGAACGGCGCAGATTGGCCACAATTACTCGCAGAAACAACAGTCGGGAAAAAGTAAAGAAATAAAATTCCCCGGAGAAGCCAAGTCTATAATCATGTTAGGCCCCCGCCCCCCGATACACTCTCCCCTCGGCCTGCTCCACGTTCTGAGTGGTCATCTATTGATTACACATTATATTTATCTACGGCTCTCGCGCTCAGCTCGGAACCTCATCGGCACATGTAAAAATAAATAAATAAATGTATAAGTCTATTCCAAGAGGTCCTTTTTAATCAAGTGACATCAATCAAAAAGGATTGTGGGTAAGTAGCCACGGCTCGGCTAGCGGCGGCCGTGAGCGGTCTGGATCCTCCAACGACCCGCTGAAAACATATGCTCCATGTCCCATTATTTATGAAGGGCTATCCTTTAGCCTTCTCTCCAATTACTCGCCCTATCATTTTCCAAAATCTAAAAACTGTTTTCAATCAACATAGCCAGCGCTATTACCGAGGGCCTACGGGATGAGAGGAGGCTCTCTCTCACTCACTCCCCTCTTCCTTCCAACTGATTGGACCGCTTTGCATTCCGCACCGCGCCGTTCCGTGATTGAATCCGTCGCCTGAATTACGGCTGTCGACTCGAGGAGCTGAGGATTCTTAACCCAACCTAGTGGCCGCCTCCAGCCGCTGTGAGGTGTGTGCGCGTAAGCGCTTGCAGACTCGGAAAAAAGTGCTGGACGAGCGTTTACGGGCGATGTTTGTGAGCGAATTTACAAAATAATTAGTGGAAAAAAAAAAGTCTTACCTCTATCCTCTGCCGTCAGGACCTTGTTGACGGCGTAGTCCCAGTCGAAGATGTATCTATAGAAGCTCAGCTGGTTGTAAAGGGCTTTCTCTGAGTACTAGAATGAGAAAGAAGAAAACAGAAAACAGATTAAACCAGATATTACAACTTATAGGGTGATGACACACTATGTTATGCTTCCGGGAAACAAAACAAGGTAAAAAAAAGACAGGTTAACAAGATTTGTCTGAAGTTGTTCAAAGAACCAGACTAAATTAAGGCCAAGTGGCTTTCAACGCTTGGTTACAGACAAATGCATCATTACAGGTTTAACATGGAAAATTTAACTGCATTCAGTCATTTCTCTGGTTCTTGACTGATTTCTTGTCACAAACCAAACCAATGCGACAACAAAATAAGTGTAACAACATTAGTGGAAAACAGACTAAATTGTGTCACGGGACCACAAAACATCAAAATATTGAGAAAATCACCTTTAAAGTTGTCCAAATGAAGTTCTTAGCAATGCATATTATTAATTAAAAATTAAGTTTTGATATATTTACAGTAGGAAATTTACAGTAGAAAAAATAAAATGGTTTTTGACTGATTTTACATTGAAGCTGTCCAGTTTTTAAGGCCTTACATGGACTGTCACACAGCAATCCCATTCAAATCTCAAAAATTAATACATAATATTATACATGTACACTGTTTTGAACAGTACAAGCCTTGTTAAGGGTTGAGACATTTTTGTAAAACTGTACTTAAATATTTCTATGTGGTATTAGTATATGTGACTCTAGACCACAAAACCAGTCATAAGGGTCAATTTTTTTGAAACTGAGAATACACAAGTTTTCCATTGATGTATGGTTTTTTAGAATAGGACAATATTTGGCTGAGACAACTATTTGATTTTGATTTTGGCATTAAAGAAAAATCGATAATTGATAATTGACCCATACAATGTATTTTTGGCTACTGCTAAAAATACACCAGTGCTACTTAAGACTGGTTTTGTGGTCCAGGGTCACATATCATTTGGATATTTGCAGTATTTGTAAACAGTAGTGACAGTATCCGTTCATTGTTTGTGTTTTTTTTTTTTCTTTGCTTTAGTGTTTTTGAAAAATTATCCAAATTTAAATATAGTAAATATAGTATTGCAATGTTTTAAATAAATACTTATTCATATTGTAAAAGATTTGGTGTGTATTTAATTGCACAGTTTTCACTGTGGCACCAAATTTAGTACAAGGCATTTCGCAGTTTTGGTGGAAACTTTTGGTTTTAAAAACACTGAGTACTGTATCAGTGGTAGATTTTTCTACAAAAAAAAAAAAAAAAAAAAAAACACTTGAAGACCTGCTCATTATAAAAAGTAAAACTATTACTTTAACATTCAAAGCTCTTTACCAATTCTTTAGTGACACCGTGGTTGCTGATTATTCCTTTGCATATTCAATATAACGGGAAAAAAAAGGAAAGGGAAAAACCAATTAGCTAAAATCATACTGATGTAGTTTAGCACTACGTGTTATTGTCCCGGAGAAAATGAAAGGCTGAAGCGTAATGAGATTGGTGCGGCTCAATCAGAGAAAGCTGGAGAATCACCTGTGTTAATTACAGCTGCGGAGACAGGTAGTGTTTGTCATATATTCTCCACTGTCACAGACAAAGACAAACACACGCGCTCAGTCAAACCCTGAGTTTGGAGTCACAGAACCTGCGAGACTGTCTGATTGGCCGAAAACAGTCAGTGTACTCCCCACCTTCTCTCCTGACAAAAGCAGGAAACGGTGTTTGGTTTGTAAATTCGGCTGTAATTACCGTTAGCCATGTGTCTAACTGCCAGAGGCGCGCAGGTCGAGCGAGAGAATAAAAGAGAACGGGGAGGGAGAGAAAGAGAGAGAGGGAGACGTTCAGCTCTGAAATTACCTCTTTCATAATAGTTTGTTTTGATAAGGCAGCGTGTGTGGATCTGATGAACAACTGTTGCTGTCAATTTGATTAGCCATTATACTTTTATGTTAATTGCTGTTATTGGGTCACAGTCTTTCTGTGTCACCATAGAATCAGAGCGATGTGGGTGCCGGAGGAGTTTAGCAAGGGCTCTCTCCTCAGCACAACCGCTTTTAATTGCCCTCTACAGCTTCCGATGAGCCCAGCAGCTGTTGACCCATAATGCACTGGCTGGTCAACAGCCGTGCCGGTCGATTCAGCAATGCGTCCATAATGGAGCGCCGCGTCGCCATGTGCGAGCGAAGGAGATCGTGAACTACAAACGCAGTCCAAGAAATAAGTGGACGGACACGCGAGGCAGGGCCAGGACAAGCTTCACAGCTGTGCTGACAGGTGTCAAAAGGGGCGTGACCAAGGCGCCGTCAAACGTTATTGAATTTAAACCCCCCCACCCCGCAAACAGAGGCCCCTCCCTTATGCAGCTTTGCTCGGCTCAATGCTTTGTTCCTGTACTGACACCATTTCAATTTTCTCCACAAATCTGCAGCATTTTCGGCCCGAGTGACTGAGGAGCAAACCAGCTGTGAAATTGCCTCTCTCCTGAGACCCCCGCCTCATCCGCGCCCCCCTTCTCGATAGAGACGTGGCAGCCAGTGCCGTACCACCGAACCTTTGGTACAGCCCAAAAGCAGCCTGCCGGAAGAGCTGGATGGAGGGGAAAAGAGAAAGTGTCAAGCGTGAGGCCTTATAGGAGTGTAAAAATAAAGCAGTTATGTTTAAAGACGCCGGCCAAACTTACGCAGCTCATTTAAAGACTTATAGGCTTATACGTAAAGGATGTATAATATCCCTTTTGAGCTGAGCAGGAGAGAAAATGGCTACTCTTTCAATTCGCATAGATCTGTGCAGCTGCAAAAGAGAGGACGGGGAAAAAAAAAAAAGAAAAATCTCCAAACAGTTTTAATGAGGCTTAACAAAAAAAAAAAAAAAAAAAAAAGAAGCATTCCAATCTGAGTTAATTTTAACGGGCTGAGCTGGAAAAGGAAGGCGATCGGCATCACAAGGTTTCATAACGAGTCAATATATGTAAATCTTTACAAGGCAAACACAGTGGGAAACAAAGACATTTAACTGAAGCGCCAGTTGATGTCTCCACTTTTTGTGCACATAATTTCTCCCCATTGAAAGGTATAATTGCCTGCTATTTGAAGATATTCATGCTCAATTTTTGAAATTAATTTCAATTGGGGGGAAATGTAGAAATGTCAGCTCCCGTGAAAGGGATTTGATTTCAATTATCCTTGCTCAAAGGACTGTGATTTCCAAATACACTTAAGCAAAATTATGACAAGAATTTTTGTTCCCAGAAATTCAGTGTTTAAAGAGCGATTAGACGATAAATGGACTGGCTTTGAATTGAAGTGAATGCGCCGGTTACCATCTGAAAGGCACTCAATTATCCCTGATTGCTCCTGTTATAATGTATCAAATAGAGATACCTGCTATTGCTGTAATTTGTGTGAAAATTAACATGCTGCAATTTCCACTAGAGGGAAAAAAAGGAAGCCCTAATGGGTGCCTGAACGTACATCAATAAAATGGAGAGGGAGAGAGAGAGAGAGAGACAGCGGGTGGGGGTGGTTGGAGAGATCTACGAGCGAGGGAAAGCAGCTGAAAAAGAAAAACTGAGAGAGAGAGAGAGCCAGTGTAAAGAAAACCAGAGAGAGAGAGGGAAAAAATTTAATTTACTGAAAATATTACAAATTGCACCTGTGTACAACTCCTTCAAATTACCGGCCAATCAGCCGAGGGTGCCTATTACGCTTCCATTTAATCTGGATACAATGGTAGTCAATGTCTCTGTGTCCGTGGAGACACCAGAGGAGACGCATTGCTGTCAGCCGAGCTGTAAAGCCCAGAACGACAGAGGGACGGTAGAGGGGTGAGGAAGTTAATGTTTTATTCAGCCGGCAGTTTAAACTGCCATCTCACCAGGCAGAGCGGAGGACAGCTAAGTGGCTATGGTGACAAGAGAAATTGTCCTTTTGGGTTTCAACCTGTCGCCACAGAACTAGACGCAGAAATAAAGCACGAGGAAGAAGAAGGAATTGATGGTGGGGGATGTGTTAGTACTGGACGAAAATGATAAAGAAGACAGACAGGGACAAAGACAGAGACTCATTTTTGGACGGGACGTCCCTCGCTGTGTCTCTAAACCCGGGTGAAGACGCTTGAAGTGATCAAGGGATGAAGTAAGAGTGAAACTCCCTGCATACACGTTTCCAAACTGGAGGCTGGTTCTTCTTATCAGAGGAAGCTTGTTAGGGCAGGAAGCGAACCCACATTGTGTCATACAGGTCAGACAGGTCCGGTAATAAATAATGGGGCAAAAACACACACAAAAAAACCACACGGACAGGGAATAGGGCCTGAGGCGTGGAGAACTTTCACAGGCTCCACAGCACCACCATCTGGACAAAGTGACTGCTTCTGTAAACAAAAAAGAAAGTGTGCAGTACCTCAGGTCTCAGCGTGGATCTGAGACAGGCTGGACAAATCGGTCCGGATCTCGAGAATGCGATCGGAAGCCGGCGGGTTCGGTTCTGGCAGGCCTGATCCTCGCACAGCAGCCAACCCTGTGTAAATAGAGAGAGAACGAAAACAAGATTCAAAAAGCTGATCGGCAGTGATGCACGTGTACCTACGTGGCCCCCAGGAGACGGGTCGCTGGTGCTTTTGCCTGTGGTGGGGCCGTGTGAGGCCTCAGCCTGCAGCAGATGCAGCTGCCCCCTGCTGACACTGCCTTTCCTGCCCCTGTTATTACAGCGGGGGCCAGGGGGTAATGTGGGTAATGCCCTGCTAATGACGGAGCACTAAATAAACCCCTAGTATCAGAGGAGCACCTGTCCCTGAAGCATTACCACCACCTACCCTACTATAGACTGGAGGAGGCTGAAAAAGAGAGAGAAAGGAGGAGATGGAAATAGAGACAGGAAAATGGGGGTCTGGTAAATGATGCTAAAATAAGACAATATATTAGGTATAAAAACTAAAAATGCAACATTAGCATTCAAATTTTTGTGTTGAAATAATAGTTTTACTGAGAGTGGACACATTAAAGACATGTATAATGTTACAAAGATTTCTATTTCAAATAAATGCTGTTCTTTTGAACTTTCTATTCAACAAAGAATCCTAAAAAAGATGCTGAAGAACATTAAGCAGCACAACTGTTTTCAACCTTGATAAGAAATGTTTCTTAAGCACTTTAGATCATTAAGTTTCTTAAGGAACAAGTGACACTAAAGACTAGAGAAATGGCTATCAGAATAAATTACATTTGAAAAGATATTAAAATGGGAAAAAAGAAAGTGTATAAAGTGTAAAAGTGTTTCACAATATTACGGTTTCTAAAGTTGTACGGTATTTTTGATCAAATAACTGCATATAATAACTATAAATAATATCCATCCATCCATCTATCCAACCATCCATCCATCCCCTGTACGACCCACATGATCATTTTTACATGTTCCATGTGTTATTTCAAATAACTTTAATGCGGAAAACACAGACGGAATCATAGAATCCAGTCACACAAATGGAATTTATTGTATAACATGGAATGTCACAGAATTCGCCAAATGTTGGCAGGTCAGTACACTTAAATCGAAAACACGATATGGACTAATGTATGTAAATATTAAGCTGCAAAAAGACTTTAAATATGATTCCTGCATATTCTGCTTGTCTCTGTGTAAATGACTGGCACAGATGCGCGGTTTCGTTTACTACACACATAGTGAAGCACTTGTGTATATATTGCCGTATCATATACAAACAGAAACTTAAACTTCACAGTAACCCGTCAAAATAAAAGTTTGGTTTAACTTGAAGAAACTGTGACAGAAATCAGAAATAGACGACTTATTGTAATGATAGTATTCCAACTAATTATAAAATGTTTATTAAAACAATTTTTAAAAGAATATTTAGCTGAAAAATGATTTACCAATTTATTTACCAAAAAAAAAACAAAAAAAAAACAGTACATACAGTGTAAAAAAAAAAAGCAATAAATAAAATAATATTTTTAATAAAATAAATAAATTAAAAATGCTTTTGATTAATACAATTAATGAAACCATTAACATGGAATTCAGAAAATTAATGGAAAACACAGAATTTGAAATAAAATACATTAAGGCCCTGTGAAATATATTTTTGTTAATTTTAATAAATTACTGTTAAACAATTTCTTTAATAAAATGTAATTTAATTATTAAAAAAAAAAAAAAAAAAAAATTAAATAAAACGGAATTTGTGAAAAAATAAAACAAACTTCATAGGGCCCTACTTCAAGGGTTTTCCACAACTTTTTAGGGGTTCAAGTGTGTAGCGCTGAAACCCTATTATAATTGTAAGGATTTTTATCATCACCATTATTTTTCTACACTAAAACTGATTGTGCAGATCAAACCATAAGGCCTAGACAGCTGAAACTTGGTCAGATGGTGATAGTAGTACGGCTCACTACTCAGATACAAAGACTCGCCCTAATCAGCCAATCCTAGTCCAAGGTTTTTCGCTCAATCTCACCCAAAAGCCTATAAATACTAATAGAAAACTCAAAACTTCATGAAACTGGTTGAGCATATGCAACAGATGATTCTAAACAAGCATGCAACATTTTATGAAAATTCGACCACAGGTGGCTCTATAACAGTCATAAATGTTAAAAATCCAGGTAAGTTACAAGGATTTGCCAAAAAATCTTTTTTTAAAATCACTGATTTAGGTGGTTAAAGCAGGTTAACACAATATCTTTTTCCTTATGTGCTTAAATGCCTTAAGTGCTTGAACCAGTTTTTTTGAGGTCATGCAGGGTATTGAATAATGACAACCAATAGCCATGATTGTTTTTTTGTGCAAACAGTGTAAGTCCGGCTTAATTCTGGTACTGATTGCCTACTTTATGCTGCAATTAATTCCTGACGGATAAAATCAAGTTCGCCCAAGTTTCACTCAGAAATATGGCACATAGAGGTAAACTGGTTTAATTTGTTTCCATTTCCTGATCTATGAGCATCAGTAGATAATCTGATCAGTTTATCAGACAAGTCTCGTCATCCCACCTGTGCAACCTACATGGGTCCATGTTCAGACCTGGCGGCATTATCAGAATCATCGGCTTGTTTTAATTTCTCAATTAATCTCATCTGGATGGCATTTTGTGCGGATGTTATTTGGGTAATTAGCAGTAAGCCCAGGGGCTGAGGGAAACCCAGAGTGTGTAATTGAATCCGAACATATGTGAGCTGTTTGGCTTTCATTTTGAAGGGAGCGCCGGTGTTATCACCCCTCTGTTTGCCTTAACAGATCTTTTGTGCCTCTGGAGGCCCAAGACTAAACCAACAGTTCAGTTCCCATGGGCTTAGCAAAAGACTGCGTCTACAGGAACACACAAGTATGTCATTGTTTTCAAACACAAAATTCAGCAGCGACAGCCATTAGAGACTCTGTCCTATGTACAGTGGCCATTTCACCTGTTTGCTGACCCACATTTTTTCATTCTGAATTAGTGACCCTTAAAGAGGTCTGTGACGGCATCGGGCTTGCATACATGCAGACTTCTGAAGACTTTTATCCTTTTCCTTTCCAGACTGCTTGCCCTGCTCACCTGTGAATCCTGAGAACATTCAATAAATCTTCTAAGAACATTTCAGAGGAAACATTCAATCTCTATAAACTAGAAACTCCACGCCCAGACAAAATACTCTAAACCAGGTGACAAAAACACAACCTGCTTATTTTACAGGCAGACTCCGTTTGCATCTTTATTGTAACCAAGAAATGGAGGATGGGATGAAAAAAGAAGAAAATCAGGGAGCAAGAGAGAGAAAAAACATCTAATTGAAACACTAAGAGCTCGCTCTGTGAGAGAGAGAGGCAGGATAAAGCTTCATAATTGCATAATTATACCAGTCGATACCTGACACTGCGAATACAGCCACTTCTGCAGCCGTCAAATGAGTTCCACATAATTTAACCAAACACTGGGCAAAGACTGGGGCCCACAGATCAGTGCAAGCTACCGGAAAAACGTTCTCGCTTTCCTCCTTTCTTTCTCGCTTTCTCCATTTCACAATTTCGCTGTCGCATCCATACCTGCGGGGCTTTTTCTGCACCCAGAGTATTTCGGTTCACCTCTGACTACAATCAGAACTTCGCACTTAAGGTTTCATATCTGTGTCAGCTTTGTAAGAAGATGTGTGCTTTCTTAACCATTTTAAATGGGAAATACAACTCGTGCTATCTCTTCAACGGCTGATGCGGGAAAGCAAACAAGATTTTTAGAGTTATCTTGATAGGGTGGTTGCTAGGGAGTTGCTATGCAGCTGCAAAGGCATTCTAAAAGGTTGTTGGTGCATTGCCATGTGGTTGCTGTGAGTCATTACTACGGCGTTGCTTACGAGCTCTGCCCCAGGTCTCTATGACATTCTGGTCCATAGAGCTGTGCAGTTAATCAAAATAATGAAATCACAATATGACTTTTTTATTAAATAGTGCGAGATGTTCTTTTATACAGTCATGAGCAGGTCATGAACAGTTTTTTCAGTTTCTCAGAGTGGCTTGGTTTATGACATGTCAACCACTTTTTGAAAATTGTAGAGAGAGGTGCTTATAAACCGGCTGTTGTAAACAAAATTAAAGCTTTAAGGGCTCCCTGTGGATTTTCACCTTGATAAATGATTGGTTTTAACATTTACAAATAAAAAAATGAAGAGAGTCATACATATTAGCAATGTAATTTTATAGCTGTATTATAAAATACAATTTTATTATTATATTTTTTATATTAATATATTACTTTACTTACTGTTTTAGTGATATATTAAAATAGTATTATTTCTCATTTTATTTAATAATTATATTATCATTTATTTTAACACTATGTCAACAGCATGGCTATTTTAGGGCAAAAACCAAATAAATATTTTTTTTATATATAATAATAATAATAATAATAATAATAATAATAATAATAATAATAATAATAATAATAATAAATAATAACAGTAACAATAATAACAATTTTTGCTGCCTACCAAATGGTACAATAAAAAATATTTAATTGTTCAATAGAAATTTAAAATACAATTATAAATATATTTTTATATCAATACATATATTAATATATTAATAAACAATAGTAATATTATTTATTTTGTTTAATTTTTAAAAAAAATAATGGTGTTAAAAAATAAATATTATAAATATTTATTTTTTAATGCCATGTCAACAGCAAGGCTGTTTTCATGGCGAAAACAGAATAAATAATAAGTCATACAATTATCATGAAGCTATATAGGAAATAAGGTTAATACTAGACAAAAAATAAAATAAATTCAGGCGATACTTTTTAAATACCTAATAATAATAATAATAATAATAATAATAATAATAATAATAATGAGCAAATGGTGCAATAAAAAACAATAACTAATAAACTTAAAATACAATTATTAATATTTTTATATTAATATTATAT
>JAHKKF010403330.1:0-14960 GCA_019740295.1 Labeo calbasu | reverse complement strand
AGGAGCTAGTTGCTTAGTACCAGCACATGACCAGCTAATAACCAGCTCAGTACCAATTTAAACCAGCTGCCATGCTTCAAACACATACTTTACCTAACCAGCATATGCTGATTTTTTTTTTTTTAAACAGGGTGCTTACAGTAACAACTGCTTTTTAGCATTTAATACATTTTAAATGAAGTTTCATTATATTTGGTCAGTTTGTTTGACTTGTAAATGTCACCTTACTTAAGTAAAACGGTTTGCGAATGGCAATTCATGTTGATTTTAAATGATTATGATTATTAATAAAATTAAGATTAAAACCTTATTTTAAATAGTGGAAATGTATTGCCGTTGTTCTTCCTAATACATGTATAAAAGCTCACATGTGTCGCCTATGATGGGTAAAATTCTATAATTTCTCACAATGCATTTATAGAGAGGTTGTCCCATCACTTTACTCTTGGCGTTCCCACTCGACTACAGTATCAGGAGGCGGATCGCTGCTCATTTGCATTAAGTCTGCTTGACTTTTTCCACATCGCCAACAGTCGCTGTCACTCATGTCATCTCACATCACCAACTCTCTTCAAAAATGAATTCATTCCAGTCGCTTTGTCACTTCTGAGATCATTTCCCTATTTATAATTTCCAAATGGTTCAGTTGGCACCATCTCATTAACAGCCACTGAAGAGGTTATGACAAAAAGAAAAAGAAAAACAGCACTGCAAATGAAATGGAAATGAAGTAGTGTCAAATGAACAAAAACTGAAGATCCAGACTCAGAAGTTGGCTTAAACAAATGTATGTTGTAGATTTTATTGTAAGTAAAGTATGTAACATCTTTGATGCCAAATATTTTCTTCTATTCCAGTTTAATACACAGAGACATAAGTACTCCATTCCTAGGCTTATTTCCCAGATAACTATAAACACTGTAGCTCAGTGGTACTTTCAAATCATTGTTTGTTTTAGGATCCAGGCCAAACTGACACAGCAACACTGTCCTAACCAATGTCATGACATTAGGGTGGAGCTACCAGATCATCTAACCAATGGAAAATGAAGGGGGCATGTTCCTGTTTAAAAACAATACCTATTTTTGCAACTCTATATGGTGCATAAATTACACACTTCACCTTTAAATATGGCAGTGGAACTATAGTGTAATCTTTAAGAATGGCGAATGTCTACTCTATGCATCATTTTAGCACAGTTAGAAGCTAAAAGAAGTGCACATATTATAGTGAACACAGAGCAGAAGTTAACCGCTGACAGCCACTCAAAACCAAGTGTGTCACTACAATAACACACAGTACATCATGCTCTTTGCTGCATAGTTTTTTGTTCCAGAAAGGCATTCAGGTGCGCTTAAAATATCTCCAAGATATCTAGTGACTACATCAAGTAAATATGAAATCACCTCATTAAACTTAAAAGTACACTAATGTGGCGTTGGGGAATGACTAAACTTAACTACATCTTTCAGTATAGAAGCATGACAGCAGCTTTTTATAGTAACAAGCTTACTAATAGTTACATTAAACACTACATTGCTATATTTTCTTGTCATGTGTTATTGCCCCGAGCAAAAAACAATGTTCTATTATAGGAAAATAATAAAACAAGCTCGCCTAAACTTGGGAAACATCTCAAACTGATTTTAGTGAATCAGTTCGTTTGCATGGCTCTTGTAAATAAATGACTCATTGAAGTCCATGCACAGTTTTGTAAAAAAAAAAAATTGTTAAACGCTGTCGTTTCAAAGCAGCTTCCCAAGCACTGATGTAGCACGATGTACGCTTACATTACATTAGTGTAAATGAAACAGCTAAGGACGCAAAAGCCTGCCAAATACTCTGTGGAAAAAGCCAAGGAGAGAACGAGATCCAGAGAAAAATACAGAAGGTGTTCCTATTACTGAAACACGCACACCACAGTTTCCCCTCAAGTGTGAATCAATTCAATATTAAATTGTATACAAATTTAATGTGGACTGTGAGAGGTACAGAGCTCTGATCCCAAACCAGCAATAATAATTCCTCGTCTCTGAAGTGCTCCCCTGAGACACCTTAAATCTACAAACCTGAGCAAATGAACTCTCGGCTACTTAAAATGTGTTTTTTATGCTTGCTCTTCCCCTTGGAGTGCATTATCTTAAGGCTATTATGTATTTCTCTCACTACTGTAATGTGATGATAACTAGCAATGGCTTCCACAGGGAGATTGTTGAGTTATCTTGAGTGCCTGACAGGGAGCTGATAGTGTTTATGACTGAGGTTTGTGGTCCTGAATTCCCAACGCATTCCCTACAAAATAAAATATCTAACACCAGGTGTTTAAACTGCAGCTATGGCTTTTAGAGATAAAACATACAGCCGTACGCGGCTGCCTACTGATGGCTGTCTAAAACAATATATGGGTGGTCTATCTATAAAGGAAAAAGCATCAAGGAAAACTATAAAGGACTCATGAGGATCTGGACAGGTATGATATTGCCTCACTGAACTGTAGCATACAATAAATGGGTTTCACACAAAAGACGACTGACAAGCATAAAATTTGGACTATCTGGACCATAAAGTCATCAAACCACCAGTAAGACTAATAACCTCTTGTCAAACATCAAAGGCGGGGAATTTATCTCAGGGAATTTTTAGCAGCACTTAAGAAAAATCTTTGAAAAGAAAATGCACTGTCAAATGGCACTGATCTGGTGCCATACATTAAATGATTCAGAAGGAGCCACTTCATATTTACATAAAGTATTTAACACAAATTATTAGGTAAAGCATTTTAGAGTCAAACATTCTGGTCATATATAATTACAGCTGTTTTCTGAAATGATTTCTGAGGACCACATGACACTGAAGACTCCTTAAAATTCAGCTTTGCCATCACAGAAATAAATTACATTTAAAAACAGGTATTTTAAACTGTAATAATAATATCTCACAGCATTATTGTTTTTATTTTATTTTTGAACAAACGCTGCCTTTGTTAACATAAAAGAGACCTTCAAAACCATCAAAAAATATTACAGAGGCCAAATGTTAGGACTTACCAAGAATTTATTTTCTATTCAAGATTTTATCATAAAATGTGTTATCACGAAATAAGCATGTGCTAAATGCTTATTATACAAATGTTACTTATTCATTAAAATTCACTTCAATTAATGAATGAACTGATTTACAGGATGATTTCAAAATGATTTTTAGCTCCATTTATTGAACTGTCACCATACTTAGTGAGAAAGTCTTACAGTCTTGACAAAATAATCATATGTGACCCTGGACCACAAAACCAAGGGTAATTTTTTTTTTAAGATTTAATTTCTTAAGAATAAATAAGCTTTTCACTGACGTTTGGTTCGTTATAATAGAACAATATTTGGCCAAGATACAGCTATTTAAAGTCTGGAATCTGAGGGTGCAAAAAAATCAAAATATTGAGTAAATCGTCTTTAAAGTTGTCCAAATTAGCTTTTTAGCAATGCATATTACTAATCAAAAATTACATCTGGATATATTTACGGTAGTAAATTTACAAAATATCTTAAATGTATTGTTGATTATTGCTACAAATATACCTGTGCTACCTACGACTGGTTTTGTGGTCCAGGTTCACATATTTCGCATATCATATAATAACGTTAAAATGTAGTACCATTTTGTCTAGTGTTGCTTGCCACTAAAATGACCCACTCAAAATGAGGGAAATTATCTAAAAATGATCTTAAATCTTATTTAAAAAGGTGATGCAGATAAATCAAGGAAGATGAAGATATAGACTCACTTTGAGTTTTTAAATGTTTTCATAAATATCTGACAGAAAAAAAAATGCCTGAGACACACCTGAGAAAAAACATTGTAGTGATCAGAATTATTTACAAAGTGAAAATGGTAACACTACAATAAGGTGTCATTTGTATGAACTAACATGATTTGTATGAACAATACATTTATTACATTATGTAATAATCTTTGTTAATGTTAGTTAATAAAAATACAATTGTTCATTGTTTGTTCATGTTAGTTCACAGTGCATTAACTAATGTTAACAAACACAACTTGTGATTTTAATAATGCATTAGTAATTGCTGAAATTAACATTAACATCAAGATTAATGAATGCTGTAGTTTATGTTAACTAACGTAGTAAACTGATGTTAACTAATGAACCATACTGTAAAGTGTTACCATGAAAATGATTTTTTTATAAACTAACAGCAAGTTGTGGGACATGTTTTGTCCCACACGTCTCAAGAATTGCTGTAATGATGGAGTTGTTTAATAACATCCGAGTGAAGACAGTTTGCAAAGTAGAGCAGGAAGGGCATGTCATAGCACAATGTAATAATTAACCAAGAATAAAAAAAATAATAACAATTGGAAGCTAGAAATCATTCCGGCGGAATTATGTTCCACCTCCTCAACCGACTTTTCAATCTGCACGTCGGCCTGACAAATTACTCTCTCACCAGCTATATTCTGATTACCGCCTGATTACAGTCTGATGAGAAATACACAACTGCCAAATACAATAACAGGGTGCAGACATATGCCTATCAGGACTTAATTTGTGAGACATTTGGCAGAGGTGGTTAACCTTCTGGGAATGATGAAGGATGGGGTATCCGAACTTTGCAGAGAGTCCAATCCCACAGTAATCCTAATGACGCCGAATTCTGTCCTCTAGCTAATAAAAAACCTTCGTGCACAGCTCGAATGGAGGCTCAACTTCTCTGCAATTTTTAAGCCAACTTTGGGACTTGTGCTGGACTTTGTGTGGGGCTTGCAACTCAAAGAAACCTGAACCCAGAAAAATGATATGTCGCTCCCCAAGCCCCCAAGGCACTGATAGACCTGAAAATGGAAAAGCTCTTGAACTGAGCGAGCCAATCGGTGTCATTCAGCCCAGACACTGGAGTTGAGTCTCAGGCACCGCGAGCCAATTTGGGATGCGATGGATCAATAATTCTGTCAGGGAAACAGCCGAATAGGGAGGGGAGGGCTACAGAAGAAGGGCATGGAGTCTTTCAGAGATGTTGGAAAAAATATTCTACCAAGTTTGCATATCTCTCTCTACTTTCCAAATGATTTGGCTTTATTTAAGGCTCCAAAATTAATCTAAAATTAAAGTTCAATATGCAAAAGCCTATTATTTTCTGGAAAATAAGTCATATTTTTTATCATCTGAAACATGCTGTGACTTATATTTTAAAATAAATTACCAATTACCATCAAGTTCACAGAACTCTCGCAAAGTAAACAAATTTGAATTCATGTAGAATGAAAGAGGTACATGAGCCCAAATTGTTTTGAAAGCGCATTTCCTACATGCTGATAGTTTTAGTTTCCCTTTAAATACATTTGTTTAGGCTTAGCATTTATAGTAAATGCTGTTTACAATGAATGAGACTATAACTGACTTTTGTTAAATACTTCTTCATACTTTTTATGTTTTTTATTCTTGTTCTGTTCTGAAAAGTTGGAAGCTTTAACTGTTTTGTGACAAATAAATAAATAAATAAACAAATACACTACCAGTCAAAAGTTTTGATTTTTTTAAAAAAATAATTCTCTATTGCTCACCAAGCCTGCATTTATTTGATCCAAAATGCAGCAATATTTTAAAATAACTGCTTTCTATTTGAATATATTTTAAAATGCAATTTATTCCTGTGATCAAACCTTCAGCATCATTGCTCCAGTTTTCAGTGTCACATGATCCTTCAGAAATCCTTCTAATATGGTGATTGATTTGCTGTTCTAGAAACATTTATTATTATTATAATAATTAATATAATTATTATCATCAATACTTAAAACAGTTGGGTAATTTTTTCCAGGAATCTTTGATGAATAGAACGATCTAAGGATCAGCATTTATCTGAAATAAAAACATTTAACTTTTTTTTAATAGAAATTAATACTTTTATTTAGCAAGGATGTTTTAAATTGATCAAAAGTGATAATTAAGACATTTATAATGTTACAAAAGATTTCTATTTCAGATAAATGCTGTTTTTCTAAATGTTCTATTCATCAAAGAAAACTGAAAAAAAAGAAATCAGCTGTTTCCAACATAATAATAATAATAAATGTTTTTTCAGCAGCAAATCAGAATATTACAATGATTTCTGAAGGATCGTGTGACTGGAGTAAAGATGCTAAAATTCAGCTTTGAAATCACAGGAATAAATTACATTTTAATATATATTCATATACAAAGCAGTTATTTTAAATAGTAAAATATTTTAAAATTTTACTGTTTTTGCTGTACTTTGGATCAGATAAATGCAGACCTGTTGAGCAGAAGAGACCTTATTAAAAACCTTATTGTTCAAAAACATTTGACTGGTAGTGTACATACAGTACATACATACTAAGCCCCTATCTAGCAGACAAGTAGAATTTGCTGAAGTCATTCACTATTCAATAAAAAAACACTTTCAGGAATTTGGATTTGTTACTTTCACTTGATACTGAACCAAACGCTGACAGAAGTAATTTTTTAAAAGGGACATTGGATGCCCATTTTCCTCAAGTTGGTATGATTCTTCAGGGTCTTCATGAAATATCTGCCACATACTTTGGTTAAAATTCCTCAATGGTCATATAAAACATCACCTTTTTACCTTGTTGTCTCGTTGCATGTCTCTTTAAATGATAATGATCTACTGCTCACTCCACCCCTCTCTTACATTTTTTTCGTATTCAGTGGCGCATTGCCATCAAAAACAAAACTAATCCACTGCATCCTCAGTGGCTCTGATGGGAGAAAATGAAGACTCTTATGCCTGTTTCACACCACAAGCCTGAGCTTCTCGTCAGCTTTATGTCGTCAGCTGCAGATTCGCAAGAATAACCGCCCTTATGTTCACTTTTACATCCACCTCCAAAACACCTGCACTGCTTACAAGAGATGACGCTACAGCTGCTCAAGCACAGTGAAAATAGCAGAGAGCACAGAACAGGCTGAGGACAGAAATATGCTAATACGGGACAGTCCGTCAGTGGTTGTGGGCGGGGTCTGAGCAATATGAGGTCATACTGTTCAGAAAATCAAAACGGCTTGATAATTGAGATGGTTTAGGTTATGGGGGGTTTAAAACAAAAAGAACTGAATAGATTTTTATCATTGTAGGGTGGTTGTGTCCACACACTCCAAAGACACAATTATATGCACACACCATGCAAAAGTGAATTTTGTCCCCTTTAAGTAATGAAGTCATTTTCTGGCTGAAATAAAGATGTATTATTCCTACTAATTAGATCTGGCTCCAGTATAATAATGAATGTCCCTCTATTACAGCACTTAACTGGGAAGAGCATATGTTGCCGTTTCAGTACAGAAAGCTTCTTCCTATTCAATCGAGGAAGTACAGAGCAGTAAACCATTCAAGCTGATCAAAGCAAAGCTGCATTCACAACAAATCACATTTAACCGAGTGTATAACGATTGCTAATCTAAATGTTTCTTCCTGTGGAAAACTGCATGGACCATAGAAAGGTAATTGCTGGAGACACATCATAAATAGTACAGAGCGCAGACAAAACCCAGAAGCCTCAGATATGTCATTTAAACAAATGTTTCCCTCTTAAATTGTCTCTTTAAGGCATCTTTTGTTGCTACTAGTCTGAAAAGTGACTATTTATGTTTATTGTTTAAAGTACTGCTAAATATGCCACGTGGCTAAGTCATTTAAGGCATTTTATGTTAGAATCAGCTCTGTCGCTGTGTGCGGGCATGTTTTGAGGGTGTTTGAGGCTGTACATGAGCTGTGACCTTGTTTGATCCGCCTAAAAAACAAGCATCCTGGGACGGAACAAATGTAGCGGTGTGAACGCACCACATCAACAGCTAATGTTTCTGGAAGAAATATTAGCGGGGAGGGAAGCGCCGTACAGGAACTTGGCATAATCAGTTCTTGGTTTAAATGGGTCTAGACACCTAAAACATACACAAATATGCACAGATGTAATTTATGCCTCAAGTTAATGAAAAATAACAAACAAGGAACACCAAGAATGGTTTTATATAAAACCACACCACAGCAACATCACGAAAAAGCATTAGTCTACATCACCACCCAATTACATTTCTATTTCAGAAATTAGATTTCTGTTTTCGTGGTATTCGAAAGCATTCCATAATGCTGATGACATGCAATGTTTCATTTACTTTCATTTACCAATGTTCCTCATTAAGGAACCAAGAGAATTAAGACCATCTTAAATTTCACATCATCAGATCCAAAACCCAAACAATACAATCAGAAGGCCTGTTCGTGCCAAGGGGCCAAAGTCAGGCTGGCTATAATGGCCAAGTTTGCCACTACTGGCACAACAGCATATATCTCCATTAAAAGACATTCAAAAGTAGGCATTTATTACCTCTTCCATCATCTAACATTTAAACCATAAAACACTACTATTTTATTAAAGGATTAGTTGACTTCAGAAATAAAATTTCTTGATAATTTACTTACCCCCCATGTCATCCAAGATGTTCATGTCTTTCTTTCTTCAGCCAGAAATTAAGGTTTGTGAGGAAAACATTCCAGAATTTTTCTCCTTATATTTGACTTCAAAGGGGATCAACGGGTTGAAGGTCCAAATTGCAGTTTCAATAGAGTCTCTACACGATCCCAGTCAAGGGATAAGGGTCTTTAAAAAAATAAAAATAAATTACATACTTTTTAAACACAAATGCTCTTCTTGCACTAGCATCTTGCATTACGTAGTCATGTTGGAAAGATCACACATGACTTAGGTGGAA
The DNA here is from genome assembly GCA_019740295.1 of Labeo calbasu. Classification (NCBI taxonomy): domain Eukaryota; kingdom Metazoa; phylum Chordata; class Actinopteri; order Cypriniformes; family Cyprinidae; genus Labeo; species Labeo calbasu. Next base: position 6,190 of record JAHKKF010403330.1, on the reverse strand, counting down.
GAATCGACCCAGTGTTTACCAGTGTGAAGAAGGAGTACCGTTGCATATTGTTGTTGTATGCTGAATGACACATATTTATATGTCTTTACATAACGTGTGTGTTTAAATCAAAAAGATAACATTCGCTAGGAAAAAACTTGACCTTTCCAACGTGATTACATGATGTGTGTCATGGAAGCGCATTGCAGAGCTAGTGCAAGACAATCATTTGTGGTGAAAATGTTTTTTTTTTTTTTTTAGAAAATGATGATCATTTTGCTAGACCCTTGCAATACCCTTATTCCTCGGCTGGTATCATGTACAGCCCTTTGAAGCTACATTGAAGCTGCAATCTGGACCCAATGAAGTCCACTGTATGGAGAAATAACTTTAATCTGTCATGTAACAGTAATGATGATAAAAAATCTACTGTATTGAAAATTATTATTATTATTATTTTATTATTATTAGACAATAACATTCAAGTTGCTTGGGTTCTTAAATAAATAAATAATGGAAAATATTTCATATTTATAATATTTTAGATATTGTATATCATGTTGTGATGTTTTGTATCATTAAAATAAATGATTTTAGTTGTAAGTGTGTTTTTGTATTTTATTTTATTTTTTTTAGAAAAAAATACTACATAATTGTATATATAACATGAATATAATTATCATTTATCACATCGACAAGAATTTTCATTTCAGTGCATCCCTAATCAAAGCAAATGTTTTGCAAATGAGATAAATGTCAAGAATGAAACAAACAACTAAAACAAATCATTATTCAAACCAGGATCGAAAAGCACACAGTTTAATGCAAGAAAGCCATCTGACATATCGATTTCACATATAGATATGTATAGGTAGATGCAACATTCGACTGCTCCAGACATGTCGACGGATCGACCCTCTTGGAAAAACATCCGATTTGATAGTTAAACGCGAGTATGTTAATGAATTCCAATCATTTAAAAAAGGGCGCTAGTGCACGCTCATTCACAATTAGCATAATCCCCGCTTATTAATAACAGTTACACAAATTGCGTATCCAGGAAGGCAGCGGAACATTCTGGTCTACTTTCTCAGGTTTGGCTTCAGTATATTGCATAAATGCAAAAAAGACTAATAGGCCATATGCCTAACAATAAATGTACAATAAAGTAAATTTATGTCAGAACGTTTACATCAGAACGGCTTTACGAACGATTTACACAAAAAAACGCTCTGCTTGTGTTTTATGAATGAGGCCAAATGTGTTGTAACTCTCAATAAAAATCAGTTTCAAGATGCCTCAACATTGCACAGCCTCTTGTTGTAAAAAAAGTCAAACTTTTAATTCCTGAAGAAACTGAATAAACTTTCACTGGTGAGAATATGTTGGTCTGTGTTTTTAATATGTATTAACTCAGTATCACCATTTTTTTTAACTATCCACCTTATTTTTCTCGCAAGAGTGTGCGCAGCCATTTTATGGGTCTGGCTTCCGGTCTCATCTGCGTCCAGCTATTTTTAGCTGCTTGATATTGCAGATTGGTGTGTTATCTTATTTATGAACACACTGGTTTGTACTGCAAACAGTTTTGCCATTTACTGCATGTTGTTACTTCCCTATAGCGGCTAATGAACCGAATGTCTTGCCCATTGGCTTACTTCGGTGTTAAGGTGCATAGTACATTTTAAATGTTGTATTAGCTAACGGTTTCATCTTGCATTGTTAGCTTAGCAAAATCATTACTGAATTCAAAATTGCAAAACACACACCATCTGATAATACACGTGTTAGACACAAACAGGGGGACAGTGGAAACAGTCTTGCCTTTACACCAGGAGAGTGACAATTTTCCCTCTCCCGGCGTACACCATGCGCAAAATCCCCTGAACTGTCAGTTCAACCTTCAGATATGAAGGAGGAAACAGATTAATAATTTCCCAGCTGATCTAGAAGAATGACAGCGTGATGTGCGCTACCTGTAGCTACTAGCAAGCAGGATGTATGAGTTCTCATTCCGCCAATCATGTGGTAGCGTTCACAGCATCTATTGATCATCTATGGTTCCCACCAGAGAGGTGAAAGCAGATATAAAACCAGAGAGGAAAATCTGTGTAAGTGGAAGCAGAAGTGGATTCGTTAAAAACCATATGGATGGAAAAAAGCATAGCTTCAGACTCGATTATAGCCATGATCAAAGCCATCTCAGGCCAGTCACCTCATATCAATACTTCTGTGTAACGGCACGACCGTCCGACAGCAAAATTCACCAATTAATCTGTAATATCAAAGGCTGAGAAACTTACAGAGCGAGCGAGGAATTCGCAGAAAGGAGGTACGATCAGACTTGGAATTGGCTTAATTTCTTCAGAACAGCCATGCTTCTATTATTAGGACCCAATTAATAATTCACTATTTGACTTCCCCCTCCATCAATGTAGCCCGTGCGCCCTGTGACAGCCCAAGAGAAAGCTCTGAATAAAACATGGTAATGTAATTTGTTCTCATGTTAAGGTCTTAAAATGTCTCAATCACGATCTGTCTTGAGCGTCGCATTGACATCTGTGTCCTTCAGCTGTCCAACAAACAAGAAGCGTCGATCGCGATATACAAGGCCGGTGATGGCGTCTGGAAAAAAATGTAGAGTGAGTCGATTCCCAAGGCGATCATCCATAAAATTTGACTGACAGCATTAAATTTCGGCTCGCAATTAGCACCTTGCATTGTTCACCCATCAACTATTAAAATCTCATTAGGCAACAGTTCATGTGTAAGTAAAAGCGGCTGACATTTCAAAACACGGTGTACGCTTACAGCGTGCAAGAGAGTGGTTTGTTTGAACATAACCTTACAAAAAACGACAAAGTTTTGCCATGATCATTTCTTCCTTTAAAACAAAGCAATACCTTTTTTTTTCCAGTTCGAAGACACTACAACCCCAATCACGGTATGAAATGTCACATTGCTTTAATAAGCGTTTCTAAAACATGCTCTGTTTGGCCCGCATGGTTATTTCCGCTCGCCTGACCTTTAACGGGTCTAAAGGTAGTATCTAATGAGTTTGGCTCCATGCAAATGTAACATGAGGTGTGTCAGGTTTAGTGTGACGCTCAGTCATCAGGCTGGGCGATGAATAATAGAGCAGAGTAGTGTGAAAGGAAAGGATTGAAACAAGGCTGATGCTCAGCAATTTAAGAGCATCAATTACCCCACAGTGGAAGAGCAGAAACCACACACGCATTGTGTTTGAATCCTTTAAAGCATGAGCTAAAACGTAACAGGTGCTGATTTGATATGCTAGGGAGCTTCATCTATATACGCAACAGATTATTACAAGAAAATAGAAGGACTGCAAGGTCTCGATTTTAATGAAGCACGCAGATCTTAGTGGAATTGGCTATTTTCATTTTTTCTGTGTGTAATCTGACTATCATCAACAATTATTATTATCTGCTACAGATTTTGACCTTGTGACTTCAAATTATACTATCTGACGAGACTTTGTAAAATTCTGATTAGTTCTTCAGATGTTTGTTACAGCCACCGAAATGTGCGTGGAGCTATTCAAAATATTATAATTACAAATGCCAGTTAAAATATATATACTTTGATTTTAACCCTTTCACTTCCAAACTTTGGGGTCAACAATTTTTTAATGAATGCTTTTATTCAGCAAGGACGCATTAAATTAATAAAGTGACAGATATTTATAGTATTACATTTTTTATTTTTCAAATGAATTAACATTTTTGGGCTCTCTCTTTATCAAAGTAAGCTGAAGAAAATGCATCATGGTTTTCGCAAAATTATTAAGCAGCACAGCTATTTATGAAACTAAATAAACAATAAAAATGTTTCTTAAGCACCAAATCAGCATATTAGAATGATTTCTGAAAGATCATGTGATACTATAAATATATATACAATACCAGTCAAAAGTTTTTGAACAGTAAGATTTTAATGTTTTTTAAAGAAGACTCTTCTGCTCAAAAAGCCTGCATTTATTTGATCCAAAGTACAGCAAAAACAGTAACATTTTGAAACCTTTACTATTTAAAATAACTGTTTCCATTTGAATATATTTTAAAATGTAATTTTTTCATGTGATCAAAGTTTTCAGCATCATTCAGCAATTCCTTCAGAAATCATTCTAATATGCTGATTTGTTGTTCAAGAAACATTTATTATTAGTATTATTATCAATATTAAAATCAGGTGAGTGCATTAGCATTTATCTGCAATAAAAAGCTTTTGTAAAATTATAGAATGTACCATTCAAAACCTTTTTTTTATAGAAATAATACTTTTATTTAGCAAGAATGCTTTAAATTGATCAAAAGTGATGATAAAGACATTTATAATGTTACAGATAATTTAATTTCAGATAGAAATATAAAAAAAAGAAAAAAATCTACGCTGTTTTCAACATAATAATAATAAATGTTTTTTGAACAGCAAATTAGAATATTAGAATGATTTCTTAAGGATCATGTGACCGAGGTAATGATGCTAAAAATTCAGCTTTGAAATCACAGAAATAAATTACAATTTAAAATATATTTAAATAGAAACTATTTCAAATAATTCTAAATTTTACTGTTTTTGAGTACTTTGAATTAAATAAATGCAGGCCTGGTGAGCAGAAGAGACTTCTTTAAAAAACATTAAAAATCTTACTGTTCAAAAACTTATGACTGGTAGTGTATAATCATGTATATTTTAATGATAAACTGAAATATTAATTTTTGATGTATGAAGTACTGTAAAATTAATCAGATTAATTGAAGACATAATTAACTAACATTTTCACATATCAAAACTGTCTCTTTTGAAACCTGTAGATGCATACGCTGCAGTTTCCACCAGTTTCTTTCTTCTTTCTCTCTCTCTCTGTACAGGTGAGGACTGCATGTCTGAAATGGCTAATTAAGTTTAATGGCTCTGATCGTCTCTGAACACTGCAGATCTACAGCAGACGAGTCAACTGTGTCCATGCCATTTAAAACCTCATTTCCAAACCAGCCCTAAAGTGGCCTCCCTCTTTACCTCTTAAAGAACAACTCACGGCGCATTGACTCGCCAGAGAGGTCTTACATTCACTTCACGGTGGTCTCGTAGGTACGTATTGTAATAATATAAAAATCACAGCTGCTGTGAAGTGCCTGAAACTCTTACAAGACTTTTAAACTGATTTTGTGCTATTGAACTTTCTAACCGTAATACTGTTGTTTAAGGTGGAGGTTAAATCATGTACACAATGTCAGTTTGAATGAGGTTCTGATACTTGGCCTTTGCACTCAGACTATTACAGCTCTTCAGCACCGGTCCTTATGGGAAATGAAGTGCACACTGCAGCCATCAATCCTTATGAATATGAAATCAACATGACCTCGGTGGCCAAGGGGACTGAGAACTGGATAACAGCATACACTACTTTACACAGCAGCCTACAGTAAAAAAAAAGGAGACTCCAAGGGCTATTTGATGGACGAGCTCTCCACTCAGATGGGCCTCCTGAACCCATGAAAGTCCCAACTAGCCGCTCACAGGCGGAAAGAACATGACCAACCGCAGAACTGAATAAACTGCAGACTTGAGTGACGAAGGTAACACAGTGTACTTGGGCTATTCCTGTTCCGCAGTACCTTGTGAACTCTTTAACTTATAAAAAATGAATACGCTTGTGTTGTAATTTAGGGAAGTATTTCTATAAAAGGATATAAGCAGAACTTCAAAAATATGCTCGGCTCAGGCTCAGGCGCATAAACTTTATTAATTTAAATTTGATTATTTACACAATGGCAAGAAAATGTTTCTATCAGGCTTAATAGGATAAAACCAAACAGGATGGAAGTTCGTCATTTCTTATTGAGGGATTAAGAGTAAGATTACATAAAGTCAATTTTCGACAGCTTTGAATCATCTATTTTTTTATGATTTTAAAGACTTTTCTGCACAAATGGGAAAAAGTGGAACATTTTAAAGTGAGAAACAACTAATGCATCAAAGAATACTGTATATTAAAGAAGAAGTCCACTTCCAAAACAAAGATTCACATATAATGTACTCACCCCCCTTGTCATCCAAGATGTTCATGTCTTTCCTTCGTCAATCGTAAAGAAATTACGCTTTTTGAGGAAAACATTTCTGCATTTTTCTCCATATAATGGACTGGAACTTCCAAAAGGCAGTTTAAATGCGGCTTCAAACAATC
>JAHKKF010403249.1:0-19668 GCA_019740295.1 Labeo calbasu | reverse complement strand
AAAAAAGCAGTATTTGTCCAGGAATACATGCGTACCAAACCTGAAAGACCATTACACCCCTAATTATCAGTGTTAAAAACAGCTTAATATTCTTGTGGTAACCCTAATATTTTTTTCTACATCCTTTGATGAATAGAAAGTCAAAAGACATGATTTTTATGAAAAAAAAAAAACTTTTGTAATAATGTAGAAATCCTTAATTGTCCCTTTTGATTTAATGCATCCATGCTGAAGTATTGTTTTATTTAAAATATATTAAAGACCCCAAATGTTTGAACAGTAGTGTTTGTCAAAAAGATCAAATTGCATTATAGAGTAATGCAACCAGGACAAATCATTCCTGCAATCATTAGCGTCTGACAATCAGCTCTCTCACACATACACCTGTAATGAGCCTGCCTATTTAAAGCAGCCAAATGGATCAACCTCAATGAAGCTATTTGCGAAAAAGAGAAAAACGGGATGCTTGCATTTCTTTTCATTCCGTGCCATCGTTCAGAAAAGGGGCAGCAGACGAAACAAAGAAAAGAAGCATGAATAAGGCACTGATGAAGCCTGATCCTCTAGAACTCAAAGAGAAGTGAACTCGACCTCTGCAGGCCAGCTCTCTAGTACTTTCCTCCCTGCTCTCCTCTTACTGACACTGCAGCGCTTTCATCCTTCATCTTCACATCTCTCACGTCTTTCATGCGGGATTTCTTTGCTGAAGGTTTGATTGGTATTCTTTTTTGACCCATCTGTCCCCTTCTTGATGTTATCTATTTCATCCTACATTTCTCCGAAATCTTAAGCATAATTTTGATATTTCACAAACAGCACTCAAGCTGAGTAAATGCTGGTCATATGGAGAATTGGAGGCTGGGGGATTGCATCGTATACTTCTGCACAATTTGTCACAGCTCAAAACAAACACCAATCATATGCATTTTTTCTCCCTGATTATGTTTACATTTGTGATCTACGTTTTTCCACTCCTCATCTTACACTGTTTACATTCATAATGAGTGTGTATCACTGTAGATTTAGTGATGATGTTAAATTGAACTTGCCTGAACAGTAAGAGGCAGCTGTGATTATGTTTCTGGAACTGATGGCAATTCGGCCACCCTGATTCTCCCAGACAGGTTGCCTTTCTCATTTATATCCTGTTTCTCTGTGCTTTGGTCCCTCGTTCTTTTGCTCTCTCAATCTCCCCCCTGGGGAAAAAAGAAAACAGCCATGGGGGATAAATCAGTGGGAGTGAAATCATATCATTTATAATTCTCTGGTGAGGATCATTCGAGCTGGAATAACTGAGCCAATGTCACTTACAGTTTGATGTCAAAGCACCTTTTAAAAGCCCATGCTGTGTCAACTGCTGAGAATGGAATTAAACTAAACTTTCAAGCCACTTACACAGTACACACAGCGGCATGAAGAATATGCAGAACATATGGAGAACATGCTGGTATATTTTCATTAAAGCAATGGTGCCCTCTTCAGTTGCTATAGGCAAAACACACTTTATTTCATCAAAAAGTGTTTTTTTTCTGTTGAAATGAAACCAGGACAATATAAACGTATGTTAAAAAAATACTCAACACTTTGCTAAAATTAAAAACTTCATCAAAATCTGAAAAAGCTAAAAAATGCCTTCTCAGAAGGTATATGGAGGAAGATAACCATAGCACATTCTACTAAACCGCATTCATCAGGATGCTGTTTGCAGGCAGCACAGCCACAGATGTACACTGCCTTACATCTCAAATTTGACCCTTTGCAAAGACCCGCCCCCCTTAGTTACTGTTGCTATGTCCGACAAGTCCTGCCACTCTCACCCACATATCCTGTTTTCACAGTGAAAAATACATTGCAGAGCAAAGAGGACACTAACAATGTGCCGACATACAAGGCAGAGCAGGTTACTTGTAGTCTTAGCTTTCAAATTTTGCCATTTTAAGAAATTTAAACAATAAATACTGTTTTGTGGTTCTTCAATGTGTCACGCCAGATGGCTGTATCGCCTCAGTTCAAGCGGCACGTATAAACCGATCATCTTTTCATATTTACTTAAAGCACAAAATAAACATGAATGAAGATCAAAAGTAATTTATTTCAACCGCAGAAAGATATCAAAAGACGACTTTTTTCAAGTTTAAGTCCACCGAAGTTAATCTAAGGTCCTGTCTGTTGTTTGTTGGACAAAATGGCAGATTCAGCTTTATGATTGGTCAGATCGCCTGTCAATCAAGCTCTGTGCGAATGGTAAATTCTCAGGGTACTTTTAGTTGAAACTATAAAAATGGCATCTGATAAAATGGTTAAAGTAGTACATTATTTTGTAACTACATTTTTTAAGTAGGATTATTTAATGATATAAGCATAGTATTCATAAAATATTTACTAGCCCAGGGCTTGCAAAATCGCTAGCCGTTTTCTCCAGTCAGCTACCAAATGTATCTCCGCCCTAATACAGATCTGCCGCGGGTCCTTAAAAATGTAATTTAGTTGTATCAAACTTAAGGCCATATAAAGTTTTAAATACGTTAAATGGTATAAGAAATGTCTTAATTATAATTCCAAGTGGTCTAGGCTGGATTCAGATTCAAAAGGCAATGATATAATTTAATATGAGCCAAAACGCGGTGCGGATGTCTTTATGTGAATGTATCTGAAGGGAACCAACTGTCCTCAGAAGCGTGTCGTTGGCATTTTTATTGCATCTTACCTTTCATCTTGCCACATAAAAAAGCTGTGTTTATGAGCGTGGAGATGCTTTGTGTACAGCCGCAACCGTTGAAACCGCTATATTATGCCGCTGCTAAAGCGCCACCTCGTGGTTGAGAATGAATTAGCATTTCCAAGCCTGTCTTGCTGTTCATGGTCAGATTAATGCAAATATCGACCCACGTTTTTACGAAGTAAACAAATAGAATTGTAAATGAGAAAGTGGTTAATTTGCCTTCGAAAAATCTAAACAATTAAGATCCCAATATATCCCTTTTCATAAAAATGGTCTAAAGGCTGAAATGCTGTTGTATGAGATTTATTTTTTTGTGAAAACCTGTATCTAAATTGTATTTTTTTAATGAAAATAACCGATCGTCTCGCTAGATAAGACCCTTCTTCCTCGGCTGGGATCGTTTACAACCGTATTTGGGATCGTTTGAAGCCACATTTAAACTGCATTTTTGAAGTTCAAAATCGTGGTACCATATCAGTCCATTATATGGAGAAAAATGCTGAAATATTTTCCTCAAAAACATAATTTACGACTGAAGAGAGAAAGACATGAACATCTTGGATGACAAGGGGGTGTGTACATTATATATGAATCTTCGTTTTGGAAGTGGACTTCTCCTTTAAATTAATTTTTGGGCTACCAAAAATAGTATCTGCCCCAAGGGCTATCAGGGATTTTGACGTTTTGCGAGCGCTGCTTAGCCTCATCTCTAAAGCTCACTGGCATTTTAGAAGGCAGTCTCAAACTTGACTAAAGGGACAGCTGTTAGTAGCATTGGGGAGTAAGTATGTAACAGAATTAGTTCAAGTACAAAATAAAAGTAAATGTAATCTGTTGTAATCAGTTACTTATGAAAATGTTAACGATTACAAAGGAGTTTACATCTGATTATTTTCACACATACAGATTTGATTGATTTCTTTCCCAAATTGCACTGACTGCTCTAAAATATGACACACCAGTGTTTTAGGAGTTTAGGGCACGTTTATTCGATAACTGTTTTATTTCCTATTTGGGTTTATGTATATGCTTTATTTTTTAAGATTAACTGTATTCTCCAAAGCATTGCTAGATGCCAGTGTTTCCTGTCATAGCCATACAAAGATTTGATTTCAATAACAGTGCTATTAAGCTATTTCCTTTTATGATTTTAAATCTGTATTTAACTTCAGAGCAACCTCAAAGTAAAAAGAGGTGTTAAAGTCTGATTTAGCTGTGGCTGCGCTTTCAATTTAAATTATTATCTTAATTCAAGTGATGAAGGATTCTGCTTTAAGTGTTTCAAAATGAGTAACATTTGAAACCATTAGCTAGAATTTTAAAGTAATCAAATCAGTTACATTACTTTAATAAAGTAATTGAAATAGTTGTACTACTTATTACATTTTAAATAGGGTAACTTGTAATCTGCAACCTATTACATTTCCAAAGTAACCTTCCCAACCCTGGCTGTTTTTTTTTCAATTTCAAACAGCCATTGACAACCAGCTGGACAATTTTGTCCACAATGTCTGTAGTAACCAAAATCAACACAAGATGGAGCTAAAGACCTTTCTAACTTGTTCACTGCTTGCATATGCAGTGTCTCCTCATTGGATTACCTGCCGTCTCCTACACAGCTCACTCAAATGACATTAGCAATGTGAAACAAGATAAAGCAACTAACGCTCTCAGTCCTGATCCCTACACTAATGCAGGCTCACACACATACACAAATAGAGACACTATCTCTTTCAATCACCGATACACATTTACACACACTTTGCATGGCTTGTAACATCATCCTTATGCATAATTACTTCTGAATATCGCTGGAGAGGTTTATTTTGTAACACAGAAGAATGAGTCACATTTTTAAAAAAGGGTTAGTTCACATTTCCCCTAAAAATCTAATAATATAACTAAATTAAGCATGTTTTATGACCAATAAAATGTATAGACAATGTGAAAATGTGTCATTTGGGAAAATTAAGCACTTTTCCTCTTTAAATTCTTATTACAGTAACACATTTTTTTTTTTTTTTTTTTTTTTTTTGTAATTCCCATTATTTTCAATAGCCTGAATGCAAAAGTTTTTTTCATTTAAATCAGCATATATTAAATGCAAATACAGCCAATACTTACCATGATGTTATTTGAGTTTTTGATTTGGCGGTGAAATATAACCTGGACGTGTTCTTCATGACAGTCACCCCAAAATATCTCAGTGCAAATATTAATGCACAGATTTTGATGGACGAAAGCATGTGTCTTATCACTCTCAATTAAACATTATGTTTGTGGAAGCAGCTGATTTGGGGAAGAAATGGCTGTTGTTTTAATCTTCTGTGTGTGCATGCTTAGAAACAGCAGGACAGTGACCTTTGACCCTCTAAGGTCACTGTACATCCCCTGTCAGATATTAATATTGGGCATTAAAGCAGTGTGTGCGTGAATGATTAAGTGGAAGTGTGTTTTCTTGGTGATGGAGCGGCGAGAGGGCAAAGGGTCAAATTCTCTGATTGAAACCCTGGAGATGGTGTCACAAAATGTGAAGATCGAAGCAAGAAAGCACCAAAAATAGAAAAAGGAAAGAAGACAAAAGGGAGTGAGAATTAATGATGTTTAAAAAGAGGGAAATTATCACCCGAGAAAATAAATTATGGCTCATAACAAAAGTGAGGCAATCAAGCAAGTGCTTTCAATTGGCTCTAGTGCAAGCGATCTGATTTCATATTAGACTCACATAGTAAGGCAGAGGATACCGGGCTGTTTCAAATCAATAAAGCTAAACAAATCGCTTCGCAATACGCATAGTAGGCCTCTCCCAGGGCCAATTACCAGTTAGGTGGAGGGGAGAGTATCTTTGGTGACAAAAAAAGAGATGAATAACCCAAAACAGATAACAGAGGTGCATCGATACAAACAAACCAATAAGAATAGGCTGTACCTTGTGGCAAGGCAACGCCGGCATCAGGTTTAATAACCTGTGATGCTCCTGCTGTCAGCACACTGCGAGAAGGACATGTTCCTGGAACAACGTGCATATCAGTCACTTATCAACCGATCGTAAATTTACAGAGATAGATTATCCAAAATAACAATTTTCTCACCTTAGCTTTGTTCAAAACCCATACAGGTTTTCTGTGAAAAGCCTCAGTAAACACTCTGTAGGGAAAAAAAGATGCAATGAAAGCGAATGGTGAAAAAATCCTTTAGACTTAAAGTTGCTTAACATGAATAATATTCACCAAGCAATGCATCACTGTGGATTTACTTTTATACATAAAAAAGACTCAAGATGATTACTGTGACATAATTGTTGTTGTGGTGGTGGCCTGCACTCTTAAAAATAAAGGTTCTTTATTGGAATCGATAGTTCCATGAAGAACCTTGAACATTCGTGGAACCTTTCAAATGCAGAAAAGGTTCTTTAGATTTTTTAAATGTTCTTCAAAATGGTTCTTTTAAGAACTGCTCATTGAAAGGTTCTTTAGGTAACCAAAAATGTTTTTTCTATGGCATCACTGCAAAAACACCCCTTTTTGAGGTTTTATTTTTAAGAGTGGAGTAGCTTTTGGTTTAGAAACAAGAAGGAAAGAAGGGGGTGACAGGGTGAAGAAAGGATGGAAGGATGAAAGAAAGAATAAGAGTACTGTAGGTAAAAACGAGAGACAGATGGGAGATGCTTTGGAGAGAGAGGGAGAGAGGGAGAGAGAGTAGGGGAAGAATGAGGGAAAGAGTGCAAAAGGAAGATTGGGGGCTCTGACGAGGAAGAGAGAAAGAGAGAGGGGGGTTTAAAACGTCAGCGCTTGTAGGAGCCCTGCTGCCAGTCTGCATGTACTGATATGTGCGACGCTCAAGGAGTTTGTGCTCCGGTCAGGCACGCTCACTGGGATCCTAACCGTCACCAGCACATAAAAGCGCGGATAACAGAGATGACTCCCCTCACACAGCAACACGAAACGGAGCAAAGTGTACGTAGATGGCAGAGAAGAAGTGTCCTGTCAGTTTTCACACACCTTTGGATGTGACGCGCTCCAAGTAGCGGGAGTTTACCGTGACAGACAGCAGGTGGGATTCCACTAAGAGGAGACTTTCTGTTGGACATGGGACCGGGTCTCGGCTGTTTTGGATACGGTACTGGAGGAACCGCGTCTTCTTGAACGGAGAGCTGTCGACAGTAGGACACCGACGAGATGCGCTCCGACCACGGCTTCATCCTGCTGCTCCTCAACGGGACAGCGTGCTTGGTGAGCGGCTAGGGGGGTCTGAGGGGTGATGTTAAGTTTCAGTATTGCGTTTATTGAACCGAACGAGGGTCTCTGTCAACGGTTGAGTGGTGCGCTTCAAGTAGCCGTCACCTGCGCGTCAAGGGGTGACCGTTAACGTTTTCCCGCCGTGCGCTCAAGGGCGGGAGTTTAGGGCGCCAGCTCTGGATGGACCCGCTCGAGCGCGTATTGACTGTTTCTTGAGCGTCACGGTTCGCTTCGCGCGCAAGGGGTCCCATGCCTGTATTTTGTGTGAGTGTGTGGAGGAAAGAGAGGGGGGAAAGGACAGTTCCAGTGAGGAAATATCAGAGTCGTAACGATGCTAATTTTTCGAGGGGGCAGTAGTGACAGTAGAGGCTCACCTTGTGCCCTAAGTAGATATGACAGGACCCGGAAAAAGAAAGAGGAGGCTAAAACGAACATACAGTTTAAGAATGCTTAAACTTTTTCTAGAAAATATTTGAACAGCGTCACATTAACAAGAATGTTGATAATCTACAGCACAATTGCGAGTGTGCTTTTGCAGCTTTAATAGAAGTAATTCGAATCAAGAAACTTACGTTTCAGACCAAAAGACCATAAGAAGTTAAGCTTCTATCACTGGGAAAATCACAAATTGGAAGCTGGCTTGGAACAAGTGTGTGAGTGGAACGGAGCACCTTCGAGTCTGTAATCACTCCACTCCACTTTACTTCACTCCATTCGACAGGTTTTCCATTTTGCCACAAAACGGAGCGAAAGAAAAAAATGCTCCGAAAAATAATTATACAGTTGTTGTTCACAGTGCGAGAAGACCAGAGTTAAAATTCCCGACCTTACCTACAATTTAAAATAAACCAAAGCAAAACTCGGCATTTTGAGAAAACTTTTCCCCCCCATTATTACAAAATAAGATTTTTCAGTTATATGTAAGTTAAAAACTATTTGTGATATGTTTTTAGGTGAACTAACACAAATGATTTGTGGGAGGCATGACTCGATTTAATTAAAAGGTTTTTGGATGTGTGAATAGACCTTTTTCACATTACCAGGTTTCTCAGCAGCGAAACTCGTCATAGTTGGTTAAACTTCGAGAGCAGTGAATGGGAGAGTACCACAAATATATATTTTTGCATTCCCATTTGCTTAAATAAGAAAAGAAAATAATCCATGTTGGTGTTTTCACGACTTTCAAAGGGAAAAAAAATGAGAGAGACTGATAACAGCTGTCAGAAGAGAGAACAATGTCAAATTTACTGTCCCTCCCGTAGATGCTGCATTAGTAATTTGCTTTGTAATTTGAAGCAAAGGTGACATAATACAAAGTACAGTGTTATAAATGTACATACATTTAAAATATATATATATAGAAACTATAGAGGATTTACGATGCCAATGACCATTGAAATGCGTCATCTAAGTGAGTTACATTTTTACACATTTTTTCCTGTAATAGGAAAAACATTTTATTAAACAATAACAACTATAGTAAGAGAATAAGAGAGATGATACTCTAATAACCCTATAGATCAAGTTTTATTGAAGAAGAAAAACCACCTGTAGGAGTAGACTGTCCTCTGTGTTCAGAGTCAATTGTTGTCTTGGCAGACTGCACAGAGCCTGATATCAATGGGTAAAATATGCCAGGGTATCCATAGTTTGACTTTAGAGTAAAGGTTGTGTACGGCTGCCTGTTTTTCATGCACCTCCTGTGAGGGTGTTATAGCTTAACACCCGCAGTCTAAAATTAATCCCCCTCTAGCAGCCTCTGTGTTACAATTATCTGCTGTGTAGCTAGAATAATTCATGACTTTTTCTTTGACACATTTTAATCCTCTTGTATACTCCAGGGATACAAAATGCTGTCATTAAAGTGGCAAAAAAGAGAAGCATATCAAAATCATAAATCTAAACAACAAACAAGCATAGCTTTATTTGCTGTTTAATTATGCCACATACTGGAACTTTCGGTAGGATGTTGCATTAGTACAAATCCTGCTTCCTGCTGTAAAGCCTCCCATTTGGCTACTAACATTTGTCCATCTGAAAGGGGGCGGACAACTAATAACCATGACAAATCTTCCCCAGATTAATTACAAAACACCTACTTGTAATTAACTGAGATGGGTCTGCCAGTGAGAGGAAATTTAATAAGGTCACATTCCCTTAAATCTGTAACCTGAGTTTGGTTTCAAAAGGGGGCAGTCCTGAGAGAAATACACAGCATATACCAGGGTATCACCAATCTTCTGAGCTTGACAAATTTTAATAAAATGCAAACACAATCTTATAGAAATGCATCAGAATGATAGTGTTGTTACTTTTTTTCTTCTTAGTGATATGAAAAAATACTGCCAAGAAAAGAAACAGGCTGAAAAGAGCAGACTCATAAAATTACAGGTGAAGGTTATAAGGAATTTAATTAAAATACCATACACGGTCTGCATTGCAGAATGCTGTCAGTGCATACCTTCCGATATATAAGCATACGTTACATCAGGAAGACACTAATAATGTAATTATCCAATTTAGCTTACGGCATTAGGTCATTTACCTGCCACATTACTTAAAACCTGAGGGAGAGAAGCAAGAAAATGGCTTACGCGTTCACACGCCTCAACTGGACATCGTGGGTAACTCATTTACTGTGTGACAGTGATAAATTATAGAGCAATCCATGAATTATCCCTTATTAAACACTATTACGCCGTTATTATTAATAGACGTGTAGAGCACATTAATAATCAACCTTAATTTTCATCAGCTTTATTGAAACTAAAAGCCCTGCTTTAATAAAGCCTTCAAGCGATTGCCTAGTTAAACTCAGGAGCTTTCATTAAATCTTTGGCCTGTGCCATGAGCCGACTGAATTTAGCATCTGAAAATCTACTGATGAACTGATGCTTATGAGGTTAGAAACATCTAAAACCTGACCGCATAAACACTGCAGAGTTATAAGACTGAATCCATTAAATTATCATTTTGTGTGTACTGAATATAGAAGTCACTCTTGAAATCATGTTGGCTGACATAGAAGCAACCATAGCAAAGTTTTGCCTGTTTAATGTGTCTGACTACAGTAGTTGTTCAGTTTAGTTCTGAAAACACTATATATAGACGTAAAGCCGACATTAAATAGAAATTCTAAAAATGGAACAGATCATCATCTCATTAATCTTAATGTGAATGATTCATCCATGCATATGCTTCATTTTTTAAAATGTTTTTTAAGTCAACTGAAGTGAAAGTGAAACGACAGACTTTTCTCTTACGCAGTATGTCTGATTTCTCCAGTCATTTTGTTCTTTTAAACCCCGCCTCTTTCTGCCAATCAACTGCAAGCACGCATTCAAATCTGCCTCCATCCAATCAACAACTGATCGACTGAAATAAAGTTCACGTACTATATATTTTTTTTATTTTTCGATTGTGTACATCACAATATAGAAGTAAAGATCTGTCGCTTTTTCCCATCACATCGTGACTTGTCACTGTACTGTAAACCTGTTTTTTTCAAGACTGAATTTGAATGGAGAATGAGGTTGTCATCACCATAAATAACCAAATTCTGTGCATAAACAACAGGAATAAGAACTGCAGTGTGAACGTACACTGAGCAGATCTTTACTGCACACATCTCAGTTAACACAATATAAAATAATTAGTAACCCAATATAAACGATATACAAAATAATAAGACACAACAATATAAACTAATACAACAAAATATTAAATAAAAAGTACGTACTTACACTTTATTACAGCCAATTCATTCCAGCTCTTTAAATAGTCACCAAATCAACGGTCATCTTTATCACCCTCTTTCTCTCTTGATTGTGATGATTTAAGTGATTTCTCCACAGAACAATGTCACGCAGTCAAGAGCTTATTGCAGGCAATTACCGCGTTAAACGTGTTTATGCTGATGATATTGGCCCAGCATCATTCTCATTATGAGCTCATTAAATTAATACAGTTACAAGATGTAATTTTTCAGAGCAGGCAGTCCACTTTCTACACAGTCATGAGGGAAAATACACTACACACCGCCATTAAAATCAGACAACTCCAGTCCATCTGTCTGGGCGTGTGTGTGCGAGCTTTGGTTTTGGCATACACAGAAATTATAAAAAAGACTGTTTGTCAAAGCGTATGCATGTGTACGAGTGCAAAATACCAATTCACACACTTTTCGTCAAATGTGTTTTCAGACCCATTCAGTTTAGAAGGACGTTTTTGATTGGACAGTCATACTTCTTAAATTAAATCACGAAAGAAGCCAGGACAGAATAGACCCGAAGCCATTCAGGAGAGTTGTTCAACCGTGACCGTGTCGCTTAAAGGTACATGACGTGTGGTCAAGTGTTGTATCCCATTCTTAGAATCTGTGCTCTGCGTTTAACCCATACAAGTGCACACACACACACAGCAGTGCGTAGTGAACACACACCTGGAGTAGTGGGCAACAATTTTTGCTGTGGCGCCCGGGGAGCAATTGGGTGTTTGGTTGTTCGGTGCCTCGCTCAAGGGCACCTCAGTCGTGGGTATTAAAGGTGGAAGAGAGTGCTATACATTTACTCCCCCCACCTACAAATCCTAAGTTACAAGTACGACTCTCCAACCGAAAACAGTGTTGATTTAAAGCTCTTAAAATTTTAAGATCTTAAAAATCTGTCTGCGTGCCATAAACAGTCAGATATTTTATGACTCACCTGTTCAACTACTGGCCTCTTCTGTCCCTCACGGTCTGCTGCCTTGTCTGGTCAGATTTACTGTACAAGGAAACTCTGAGGCTCTCCCCTAGATTGACCCACAGTTCATCTTGAGACAATTAGAGGGCATGTTAGTCACTCAGACAAACAAGACAGACAAAGCACATTACCGAAGGGCATTGTGAGATACACACTTGTGACCTTGGGGGTCCATTTTTTGACATTTCAGATTTATACATCATCTTAAAGGTGAATAAATAAGCTTTCTATTGTTGTATGGTTTGTTAGGATAGGACAATATTTAGCCGAGATACAACGATGAAAGTCTAGAATCTGAGGGTGCAAATAAAATCTAAATATTGAGAAAATCACCATTAAAGTTGTCCAAATATTTCTGAAAAAAAGAAAAAATTTTGATATATTTACAGTAGGAAATTTACAAAATATCTTCATGTAACATGATCTTTACTTAATATCCTAATCATTTTTATAATTCTGACCCATACAATGTATTGGTGGCTTTTGCTATAAATATGCTACTTATGACTGGTTTTGTGGTCCAGGGTCACATTTTAAACACTGCAGTCTACTTGTGCCCCATATGTTAAACGCCTGATGATTTTATGCATTAGCACAGACTGGCTGACCCCTGGTGGAGCCCATGTACTGTAGGTTTCCCATCCGCCTCTCTCCCAGAAATCGGCATCATTGACATAGCAGGACTTTCCCATTGAGGGAACTAAAACAGCACAGCTTCTATACATAGATTATTAAGCCCTACTGTCAACATCCAATTATATCTCAGTTAAATGCCATTATATAAATACTGAATCACTGCTTACTTGACATTAACTCTATGGTAAGTAAGCGTAAAAGGCAAGAGGTGGATTTTGCAGTGGTCTCTCTTCATTATGGTTAGGGACATGACCTTAAGGCCAATAACAGACAATGCACTGCAAGTGGATGTGCTCTTGGGTTACTGTGGCGGTTACAAAAAAAAAGTACTCAGTACTCAAGGGGGCGACAGAGTTACCTTTGTCATGTCATGTCTGTGACATTAAACCAGATGTGTTGTTCAAGCAGACAGTTATATCATGACAGTAGGTGACTTGACATGGCAAGCTAGCTGTAGAAACAGGCTGTTTGTTGTAATGCCATTGCGACAAGCCTGAGTATGCAATATGTACTTGTACTGCATTATGAAATATATTGTTTTGAAATGCAGTGATACCTGGCATTTTGCTTGGAAGTGTCTGTGTTCATGTACTCAAATATGGTTCTGGCCTAAAATAGAACCGTCTGCTTAAAACAAATAACACTTTCTCTCCGATGCGTGACAGAAATATATGTATAACGAATGAAAGTATCTGTGCACATACAAATAATCATAATTTCAGGAACATTATATAACGTTCTTTACTCTAACATCAGTTTGTGCATTATGAATTATGTGAACTTCAATTATATTAATATTATGAACTAGCAATGAATAATTGTACAGCATTTATTATTTTTCGTTAAATGTTAAATTATATATTATATTTTAAATCAATGTTAATTAATTCCATTTTGTTCAGTGTTAATGTTAGTTAAAAATGTGTTAACCAATGTTAATGTATACATATATATATTTTACATGTACAAAATTACCATTACCATTACTATTAACCATTACCTTTTTTTTTTCTTTGCATTTCCATGCACTAATAAAGATCATAGTTTTTGTTTTTTTCACACTTTTCAGCTTTTAACAGTATTGCTGATTCAAAGACACCTTCAAATTACGCTTCGAGGTTTACCTCCACTGTGGATTTTAATCAATACACAGAACAATCAGATTTCATCTAAAAGAAATGAACTGCTGGACCAATTATGACTTGGAAAGCAGGACAGATTTGCTTGTGTCTGAGGAGGTTTTGCACTTCAAATAGTTTCCCCAAGCAGAAACAGACTTGTAGAGAGAGGCAAAGACGAGTTTCTTCATGGACGCAGTGCTACATCCAGTTTATTTGAAGCATGGACATCTGTCACCATCTGTGAGACTAGACAGATGGTTATTGTACTAGCAGAGCATTGCAGTGACCTCATCAGGGTGTGACAAAGGCATCTGCTGACATCATTAGGGTGTGACATAGGCATCTGTTGGCGAATCCTTCAAGGCTGGATGAAAATGGTTATACTGCTTTCTTATTATGCTCTTTTACAAAGTCTTGATTTTGTTTTGGGTGTGTACTAGAACATGCTCCCATGGTTGGTGATTCGAAAAATGCATTCTTTTTCACATAATTTACATTAATACAAAATCTTTCTCCCCTGCCTGGCACAAATGTCTCAATTAGTTCTGGGTTTGATGAAGGCCCGCCTTCCGAAAAACAAAATGTGCTGTGATTGGTTAGCTGTCCCACTGCGTTGTGATTGGTGAACAGCTTAAACAGTGTTTCAGTACTGCCACGCCCCTTGTCAAAGTTCTGTCCGCTCCATTATAGTTAAGAATATATTAAGGTATAGTTGACACTACAGTAGTGTTGTGTCCGACCATCAGCCTGCGAGATCGCTGATACAGGATATTATCGTGCTAATTTATTTAATTACTTACATACTTAGTTTTATTGCCCAAAACCAGCTCCAGCATAAGGCTACAAGCAGCCTAATTTAATATGACTTAATTTGTATTTAACATGACAAAAACTGAATAAAAACATTGTAAGTTACTAATTATAGTATAATGCTTACATTTCCTTATTTATTCAAAAATTAGCTGTAGAAAACAAGCAAAGAACATTAACATTATCAAAGAACATCATCACTGGTGAGCCTAGTCTAATGCAAGTTTATGCATTTAAAAAAAAACACGTTGTAAGTAAAGCTGTCTACACTGTATGATAAATAAATCTCTTACCACACACTGCACACGTCTGCAGCGCATTACGCTCAAACATGGACTTTGAGATTTGTTACTTTGTAGATCTTTTTTATGCCCAAACATACACACCACACACTGACTAAAGTTCAAAAAGTGAAAAAGCATAATAGGACCCCTTTAATTATCAAGTGAGCTGTCAATTCAAGGATTAGCTCTGAGGCCACTAACAAAGACTGTTTGAAAATATTAAGATTAGTATGAGGATTTTTAATGGCTGATGTCTAGAGAGCAGTGCATACTGGTCACTCAATTGCTCAATTTAAGCTTTTTTACGAATTTAAAACAGAAATTGCTTAAAAAGCTGTCAGCAGGATTTTGAACTGACATACTGTAGTTCTGAAATAAAAAATTTAAATTCAGCCTTAATTTTTGCTATTAGATGTGGAGAACGTGGTCTAATTCAGATGTAGAATAGTGCAGAGAGTGGTTCCTCAGGCTTTCCTGAATGATGTAATACGTTGGCGTAAGAGCACTGAAATGATCATGTTCACAATACTTTTCCTTTGAAACGGTTTCACTTCAAGAAGTCATCCCTTAATACCAGACATGACTTTTCGTACTAGAGAATTTATCAAAGGAGTCAGTTCAACAATTTCATTCCCCACCCTGCTCTCTGTGTTTCTCTCTCCCTCCATGATTCTCAGTGCGTCCTATGAATGATCCTAACAAGTGCAAATGGGGTCAAATAGATGAGATCTAAACTGCCTGTTAGAGCCTGTCCTATAGTGCTATGGAGAATCCCATTACTCTGGGCATCAGCTGTGCTCTCAGCCATGGAGGAAGGGAGAGAGAACAGATGTAGTTTAGGATGGTGTTTGTGCCGATGACATAGAATCAGGCCTCTCCCATTAGACTGTCTTGCACCGCTGCCACACATAGCCTTGTCGAATCTTGCAGTGTCACCCTTTATCGCACAGCCTTCACCCTACCTCGCTCACAGGGCCGTCGATAAAATTCATAGGGCCTGGGACAAAATGTTTATGGGTATAGTGAACAGTGCCTCTCAACTGGCTTTGTTTCAGGATTCAGACTGAATAGGCCCAACAATGTGCAAAATTAACATAACAGACTAAATATGATTAAATTTTACAGTTTTGATTGTTTTCATGCTCTCAGCAGACA
The DNA here is from genome assembly GCA_019740295.1 of Labeo calbasu. NCBI lineage: Eukaryota > Metazoa > Chordata > Actinopteri > Cypriniformes > Cyprinidae > Labeo > Labeo calbasu. The sequence goes on along the minus strand of JAHKKF010403249.1, from coordinate 3,960 downwards.
ATACAAAGTGGTCTGTTTTTTCTCATTGCAAGGGAACACATATTTCGTTTAGACAGTATTTCTTTCTTTTTAGGTTTGGTTTTCTGTTTTCTAAGGATGTCACGTAACCTGTTTGAGTTTAATTGAATACACAGCCTTTGGCATCAAAAACAAAAGATGTGGAAAGCGTTTTCCCTCTTATTTAAAAGTTAATACACTACCATTCAAAAGTTTTTGAAGGACATTTCTTATGCTCACAAATACTGTTTAATCAAAAATACAATAAAAACAGTAATATATTGATACAATTCAACATGAGTGTTCTCTATTTGAATATATTTTCAAATATAATTTATTCCTGTGATGCTAAGCTGAATTTTCAGCAATCACTATTCCAGTCCTCATGATCCTTCCGAAATGATCTAAATATGCTGTTTTGGTGCGTAACATTCTAATTATTATCATACATCGTAAAAAAAATATAATAATAATAAAAATCTGTAAAATTTACAGTAAAAAAAAATGTCGGCTAAGGTTGCCAGAATTTTACCGTAAAAAAAACATGGTAGCAATGTTTTAGATTTTACAGTTTTAACTTGAATTTACATTTTGATTCCGTAATTTCATTAACTGATATAATGTTAATATTCCAACCTACTGAAGTACTGAAATCTGTTCTGTACCTTTGTAATACACTGATAACCACCAAAAGCAGGTGGTGATGTCACATGGTGTACCAAAGCCCATCATAAGCAGCTTTTAAACATTAACTTATATAATAGATGCACAGTTTTATTTACACCAACACTAAACACCATCATGGTAACACACATGAAACTGAAATAATGCAATAAGCATTCATTTTACAACATTAGATGTAACACGCAATCCTAATGTGTAGAACTAATCAACAAACAAAAAGAAAAGAAAAAAAAGAAGAAACATAGTTACTTCAATGACAAAAAAAACATCAAATTTGAAATTTAATGCAGGAAATTCTGGGAATGTCAATTTACGGTTATTTGCTGTAAATTTTCCTTTTTTGTTTTTCCACTTCCAAAAAATGGCATATAACCGTAAAATGACATGTAATGTCCAATACAGTTTTTCACCGTACAGTATATAGTAGGGGAACTTACCATTAAGCATTTAACAGGTTTTTACTGTAGCATTTTTATAATCTTTTACCGTTAAATTCAAGGTCATTTTTATAGTTGAAATCAGTTGTGTTGCTTCATATTGTTTTTCCAGAAATCTTTGATGAATAGAGAGTTTAAAAGAACAGCATGTATTTAGAATAGATTTTTTTAGTCACGTATGATCAATTCAAGTCAAACTTGAACAGTACCGTGGTACAGTTTTTTATTTGTTTTGGTAAGTTTGTGGTTACAAAAAAAAGAATGTTTCATCACATTTTTTTCATTTAGCACTTCTTTGCTGTTCACAACACAATCAAAAAGTGTCACAACCCACCAATGGCCCGCTAATCAAAAGGCCAACAATCACAGCTCTGCTAACACAAACTCTTTCTCTCTACATTCCCGGCCCGTCTATACCTGCCTCACCTATCACAAACCAGATTGTGCTGATTTGCACCCATACGCACGTTCGCTCTGTCAATACGGTATAATGCAAAAATTTGATAGCCAATTCAGGCACCGCCAACTCGTTGTGAATACTGAATTAGCCCTGGGTCCACAAGCATCGCTGAACTGAACTCATCCAAATCATTTCAGATGGTCAGTTCAAGTGGGACAGCCCATGGTAAAAAGGAGCACAGAGACAAAGTTGACGAGGAGGAAGGAAGAGTCTGATGTTTGACCAGTGGTCGGGGCTGAGGTCGTGGGTGGGCGTGAGGTTCTGTTTATTGGGCTCTTGTGACCCCATTGAAGCCGGCATAAATTATTCATTAAGAGTCAAACGGCTTGTTTCTTGTGAAATTACCTTTCTCCCCCCTTTGTGTTCTTTGTCTCCCTTGCGCCTCTTGTCTTGGTGTGGAATAATTAGTTCTAAGGGCAGAGCCGTTTGCAGATTTTAATCATGTAACAGAAGGAGAAATCTCCCAGCGTGAGCGGATGAGGTCTGTTGCAGAGAGTGAGAGAAATAAATGTGTCGGCGAACACTCAGGAATCTGAGTGGGATCTGGGGCCTTTAATTAAAAATTGATGTCATATTAGAGATGGAGATTTCAATCCAACAGCCTGAGGAAACACAGGAGCGCACGGCTCTTATTGAGAGACAGTCAGTGAGAGAGAGACGGAGCGCGAGAACGAGAGAGAGGTAGTTTTCATTGCACCCTGTCTGCTTCCCGTCCTCTCCCTCAATTATATGGAGTGATTTAGAAAATGAAAATCTCATCTCATACATATTGTTTTCTGCATAATATTCAAACTTAATTTGACACTCAGGTTAACAGCGCAGTGTGGGACATCATACAGTGCGTGTGTATGTGTGGGTGTGTGTGTTAGTCGGTGTGCAGTACCTTGACACTCAAAAGCCCAGAGGAGGTTATCATCTGAATCCTAGCACCAAATTAAAGACACATTGTCAGACTTATTGACATGCACTTGTCAGTTACCTTGATTCATTTTCTGCTTTCCTCTTCGGAGATTTGTAAAGAGCAAGAGTCTGACTTGACTTGTATATCTTTCTTTCTACAAAAAAACTATGGGTTAAAAACAATCATTTCTGGGTTATTTGGCAACCCAGCGTTTGGTAAATATTGGACAGAATGCATGGTGGGTTATTTTGATGGGTTTTATACATTAACCCATTTGCTGTTTTTTGTTGTTGTTGTTTTTCTGACATAGTGCAGGGTCAGTCATCCAACTGAAGGTTTTTGAAATATTAAAAAATCATGTCTATATATAGGTCAAGAACAGTTTGTATTCAATATTTTTTATTCAATGTCAAGTCTTTTAAAATCATAAATTCTACAAAAAAATGCAGTAAAGGGTTTAGGACATGACAGGAGCAGCAAGATCAGCCAGTTCATTAAATGACATATTCACGTTATGTTTATGTTTGAAAAGTTACATCAGAAACAGCTTTACATTGTTCCATCTTGTTTGTCAGACGTTTAAGTTTCTCCTATTCAAACACACAGCGCAACCACAGCTGCACCAATGGTGCACTAGATCAACAGCACTCCTGTTGTAGTCAGTGGAGCGCATGGAAACTTTGTTACATATAACAGAAAGTTGCGTCGTGTTTCAGCCCTGGTTACACATTCGTTTGGCAGGTGGTGAAACATCCATGGTGGTACCAGTGTGTCATTCACTACACTGAGTGTAGATCCGGTGAATGTTGCATTTGTAGAAGGCATCCGTGACATACATTTAAACAATGACAACAACAACAAAGGAAAAGGGAGAGATTACAGATGGTTTTCCGTTTGTACAGTAATAATTTGAAAGGAATACAGTGTAATACAAACCTTAATTTAATTCAGAAAGTTCCCCTCAGGAAGTTTTCTCTCAGGACAGAACACAAAATGACCGCTGACAAATGTATCCAGTTTTAACCGGTTTGGCACCGAACACTACCCAATACTGGGTTACACTGACCCAGCGCTGGGTAGGTGAGGTTGTTCATCATTTGTATTGATGACCAGCAGCTGAGTTACAGAAAAACTACCCACCAGAAAAAAAAGCATAATGACCCAACAAGCTGAACCCAGCATTTGGTTAAAAAAAATAACCCAGCATTTTTTTAGAGTGCAGAAAAACTACCTAGAACCTAGGGAAAAATGTTAAAAATAACCCAATAAAATGAATTTGGGTTAAACAAATAACCCAGCATTTTTAGTGTAGGATTCATATGCAGTGGCTGGTGTTACACGCTCTTTCTGGTTGACAGTAGTCCTTACCTTTCTAAGCTCGGCCTATAGTGATGGAAATGCACTGGAACAGGGACCTGTCTTTTTTTTAGACACAGTAAATAATTTTATTAAAAAGAGAACATCTAGAAAAAACGCAAATC
>JAHKKF010403203.1:0-11905 GCA_019740295.1 Labeo calbasu | reverse complement strand
ACACACACACACTCACTGACACGGGAGCACGTGCATGCTGTTTAAGAAAACAAAGAAAGCAATTTTGAAGATTAAAAAGTCATAAACCAGATCAACACCACAAAAACAAGCTAATCAGAAGATCCTGAGGATAAACATGTATTGATGATGCTGCCTGACAGAAAGCATGCGGAGGCTGCCAATGCCTGATAGCGAACATGCTGACTCTCTTGATGTAATTCATGGAAAAAAATATTCCATCTGAACCAGTTTCTGTCTCTAACACTTTAAAATGCTTTTAAAACTACATTCGACTGAGCGCAGTGCACCACAGGACATCGGGCCTCTGAGAATGCAGTTCCTTTGGAGTAAAAGACAGTATTTTACAGTAGAAAGTCAATGTAAAAAGAACAATTTTGGGAGGATTTTGGAAGTACTTGTTCAGGGAGAATTATGCATGTAAAGAAACACCGAACAAACTCCATTAAGTTGGAAAAAAAAAAAAAGAAAAGGGAAAAGGTGGAAGGAAAGAAAGATTCCTCTGGGATGTGCCAGGCTTAAGGTTGAAGCTTCAAGGGTGGAGGTCAGGGGATCTAGAGGTTCAAGGGTTCTGTTTTCTATTTCCAAAGGTATAAAGTTGCAGATTAAAGGCGCTTGCTTTCTTTGTCCAAGATTTGTACGTTTCCGAGCGATTCCGAATGGTGGTTTTACTCTGAACGACGTCAGATATCCTGTAGGCTGTTCCCTTTTTGCAGTTTTCTTAAATGTTCCTCGCTGTTCCTCAGAGGGTCTTTCATCTGATCCCTAGTGTTGACAAAGGTCAACAGAAAGGTTACCATCTTTTTCTCACCTACTGCTGTTTCACCGTCTAACCTACTTGATAAGAAAAATGAATCAAATGGGCTCACACAAACACACGTCTGCTGATACCTTGCTAACATATATAGGCATTTGAACTGCTCTTGCCGCCAGCCTATGTAAAGTGAGCGTAAATAATCGTTATTCCTAATTTAAAGGCGTTTAAGATGCATTAGCTTCTCTATAATTACTTAAAACTCAATTACGAGAATCCACTGAAGTGCAGGCCTCAGCTGCAGGGCTCAAGCCGCAGACGGAAGAACCGAATGGATGAAGAGATAGTGAAAGAAAAGGAGCACTACACTGCAGGGTGGAGGTGGAGAACATGGGCATCACTTTGTTTTTAAATGGATGCAAAATTCAACTTTTTTTTGCAAGTTGACGAGAGGAGGCTTGGTCGACCAAAATTTTATTAGTCGCTTAGTCACAGAAAAAAAATTCCACAGGAACTAGTGAAGTCAAGCAGTCCGTGGCGGACAGATCGTTAACGGCTGGTCTGTGTGGTAATATAGTACATCGGGCAGGACATCCAAATGCTCACCTATCATTCATCGACCGCAATTATGGCTTTTCATCTGAAATATATATGTAGTAGCAACTTTACATGGCTGCTCAACCTAATGTTAACCTAGAAAAATGTGGACTATTGAAGTGTGTGGAGTGAGGAAGCTAAACAGTAGCAGACTGTAGCAGACACCTTGCTGGTCATACAGATAAAAGTAACACACCTCCCGAATCTGTAAGAACTCTACGTTTATATGCGTGCTCTCACAATTACAATAAAACGTTGCGCTTTGGTAAAATAATTAAAGCAAACAGGATGCGTTTGCGAGTCTGCCCTCTCGGTCTCTGTGAACTTGAGCATGAAACTTTGAAACTCCGTGAAAATTTTAAATGAATCAATTCAAACAGAAAACAAATATTCTCAGATTATATAATCTGTATGAAACATGCATAAAGGCACGTCCACTACTGTCAGTGTCACCCATTTGCCATTTGTATGGTTTATTAATAATTGTGCGCCTAATAGTTGATTAATGCTTAAAATGAACGACTACTAGTCGACAAGAAAAATCCCTAGTGTGGACTGAACCACCCTACAATGATAAAAACCCATTCACTCAGAAGTACTAATTTTTTCCCGACATCAGAGCCACTGAGGACGCAGTGGATTAGTTTTGTTTTTGGAGGGGTGAGGTGTGCAGTAACTCATTAGCATTTAAAGAGACATGCACCAAAATAGGTTGCTGTGAACAGAGCTGTTTTGGCAAGGTAAAAAAAGGTGTTGCTTTAAACGACCATTGATAAATTTTAAGCAAAAAATGTTTCAGACATTTCATGAAGACCCTAAAGAATCTTTCTAACTTGTGGAAAATGGGCATCCGCTGTGCGTTCGGGACAGTGGAGACAGAACTAGTTTGGAAATGTGCGCTGGGATAGTGCAGTGAGGTACGCATATGTTAAGGGTTACAAATGTGCTCATTATTGTGTCTCAAAAAGACAAAAGCATATTATTTAGGTTATGCTCATAAATATTTAATCACAAGTGACCTTTATGAAAAATAAGTACAATTTAGCATCCTTTCAAAAAGAGTACTTATTATGGAAATATTATACTTATGTGTGAACTGCTTGCAATGTTTTAGACCTTTAATTGCATGTTATTTTTTAATTTGTCATTTACAAAGCATACTTTTAACAAGTGTATTTATGTTGGTGCCAATACCCTTGTGGGCAGCGTTCTGGCACCGTAGCGCTATGGGTGTCCTGTGTTCGAATCCCGACTTGAGGGCCTTTCCTGATCCCGCCCCCTATTTCTCACCCACTTTACTTCCTGTCAATTCTGATCTGTCCTGTCAGTAGTACTGCATATTTAAAGGTAAGAAACATTAAAAGTGTACGCTTAGTTCACTTAAGTGCAGTTTTTAAAAATACTTTTACATTTGAAGTATAACAAGTGCACATTTATTTCAGTTACGCACACCTCTTTTTTACAAGGTGATGCATTGATCCAGAAGTATTTTCTCATGATGCTGAGGAATTTTAGCTCTCTTCCATCACTTTTTCTTTCAAGTCTCTATTGTCCAAGAACAAAAAGATAGAAAATGTAAAAACTTGAAATACAAATAAAATATATATTAAATGTGCAAAATAATTTAAACTATTTTTGAGTGGCTATTTGATTCAGCATAAAACTAACTTCTCATTACACAGCCATTTGAAATTTTGTTGATCAATCCAATTTCAGTGGATGAATGCACAAACTAAAATGTCAATGAAAAAAAAAACACTACAAAAAAAAAAAAAACACTACAGGAATCTTCTACTCAACAACTGAGCTTTTTCATTAAGTGTTGACAAAAAAATTGAAAAGTAGTCAATGATGATCAAATTCTCAGTCATACGACAACATACATGATCCTGATGGAAACATGGATTCAGAGACACTAAAAAACTCATTTGACTAATGATTTCATACATGCAGCTCTGGGAATTTGTTGGTGTAACTAGTATGAAAATAGAATTAAAATGAAATGAGAGGGAGGAAGAGAGATAGAGAGGAATCTTTGGAGATTTGCTGGATGGAGGAAAAAGCAGATGGCCCAACACTGTTCCTACCTGCTGGTGGGTGTGGGTGGATCAGTGTACACACTTGTGTACACGTGTATGTGTGTTCTCATGCGTGTGTGTTTACATGGGTCAACAGGGTTACGCCAGCTCCATCTCTGTTCTGAGCCAGATGGTACCAGAGAGGAGGCTAGACCCCCGCTACCATCTAAATAGGTTGCCAGGCCAACAGAGAGATTCACCAAAGATTTATATCAGGTAAACACTGTCTTCTTCAAAATAAATGCCACTGGGAAAATATGATATGTGACTAGAGAATTATATAAAAGCGGATGAATGCTAGAGTGCTCAAATACACATAAAAGTGTTTGATACTGGAATACTCAAATTTAGCATTACATAACAAATGTGCTCTTAATTGAAAATCATACCCTTTATTTCAATATATTCAGCAATTAAGCAATTAATTTCTTTACAGACAAATACAATCGACAACCTCTCTCTTCCTCATGTTGGGAAAATAAGAGCGTATTAAAAATCAACATGCAATCAAAATAGATCCTGTTTACTTTCTTAATGCATTTCCCAGTTTCCATTTGAACGACTCATTGGTGCACGTTATTCCAAATAAAAACAATTGCCTTTGCAATCAAAATCTAATTACGTGCTCTTCATCCTGTTTAACTCAAAAATTTGTCATATTAAGGAAGTAAAATAAATTGCAAATGGGAATCCACACTCAGTTTAAGACCCCCACCCACTCATGCAAGCCAAGATATTCCAGTATTTCTGTTGTAATTATGAAGAAGCCACTTTATTAAATCTAAAAATAAAAAATTATACATTTATAAAAATTTAATACTGTGCTCTTCAATAAAAGCAAGTTATTGAAAAATAGCATCTTGATTTTTTTTTTATTAGCATTTTAACTTTAATTTTTATACACTCTAGAAAATACTGAGTTAAAAACAACCCAGCATTGGGTGAAATATGGAAAAACCCAGCGATTGGGTTGTTTAGACCCAGCGGTTGGATTAAATATTTAACCCAGCCTTCTGGGTTATTTTATTTAACTCAACTATTACTTAATTAAAATAAACCCAAGATAGGTTGGAAATGACCATTTATTAACATGTCTATTAAATGAACATTTATTAATAAGTAGAATAAATATTAATTAAATTATCTTTTTTTAATGGCTTATTAATAAATGTTCACATTTTGTTTATTGCTGACGCCTCTAGACTCTAACAAATGCTGGGTTCAGTTTTTTGAGCCATTTTATTGGGTTATTTTTAATATTTTTTACCCAGGTGTTGGGTAGTTTTTTCTGTAATTAAGCTGCTGAGTCATTAATCATTGGGTTATTTTATTTACTTTTTTAATTATTATTATTTATTTTTTTAGCATCACCGGCTTAGATTTTGCCGACACACCAGCACGAGAATTAGCGTCATTTCGGTGAAAAGCAATTACAGAGAATGGCTGAATATACTTAAATTAAAATGCTACTTTTAAGTGTTCCAAGTTTTTTCTAAAATGCTTGTTAAACAAGTTTAAATGTATGTAATATTGTACACTTTGCTGTATTCACCCAAATAAATTCAATTTGTCTTTTGTGTTTGTATTTTGTCCATGTGTTCTTGGGTAATAATAAATGTTCATCTTTTGATTATTGCTGTTGCCTCCATAATTCTGTGTGTGATTTTTAATTTCCAGCCCATTTTAAGTCAGCAATATAATACTTTTTAAACAACAGTTGACTCAAACAAAACAACCCAGCATGTTGGGTAAAAACATTTAACCCAACCAGCTGAGTCATGTGTTCTGTCCAATATTTACTCAGCGCTGGGTTGCCAAATAACCCAAGTTGGGATCTTTTGAACCCAACATTTAGAGTGTATCAATTGAGTCTGATTTTTAATTTACAACCTATTTGGGGTTCATTTTATGCCAGCCATATAGTCATTTTTAAACAATAGTTAAGTTAAATAAACTACCCAGAAGGTTGGGTTAAACATTTAACCCAACCACGGGGTCAAAACAACCCAGTCGCTGGGTTTGTCCATATTTCACCCTGTGCTAGGCTGTTTTAACCCAGCATTTTTAAAAACTTATTTAAACAACTGTTCCAGAGAGTGTCATGCGTAATATTGTACATAGTTTTTGAAGTTAAAGACTAATGTAGTAATGTGTAAAAACACCTATGATGCATTAAAAAGTATGATGCACTTGTGCGTAGCAAAAAGCCTTAGTCAATTAACGGCAAAGCTATACACTTAATACAAGATACATGACCATAATTACTTTTTATGATGAGCAATGCTATTTTTAGAATCACATGTACGCATACATACAATTCCCACCTCCCACACTTTCATATTAAAGTAGATATGGCCAAATGCTGGGAGACTTTAGTGTTCTCTTCAGAAGCTGCTTTAGATGACTAATCAGCAGCAATAGTGAGAGAGAAATTAGCATTTTCCTGCTGCAGGAACTGCTCACTTAATTACAGCTTCATTCTGCCATTTCACTGGCCCCCTCTCTCCTAAACACACTGCTCTCTTTCTGTCACATGCGCTTTTTCTGGTTCTTTCCATCTTTTCATCTGCCGCTCGCTCCCTCTTTCTGTCTCAATCAGGATTCTATTGTGTGCTCAGAGTATTTGGTACTCTGAACCAGGCTTGGGCTTGTCACTCTAGATTTGCTTTCATCATCAGCTTCTACTGTGTTTAAGTGGCTCCCAATTACTCCCTGCCTCTCTTTCTGTCTCCTTCCCCTCTGTTTCTCTCTTGCACACCTGTAAACCATTTCACCATAGAGATCACCATAAATGCGACACATGCTTTTTTGAATGCTCTCACCATGCGTATGCCTGGGTAAAAACGGACTTTCTGGTTAATCTGTTAATTTAAAGGTTTCTGGTATTGATTATTAAGATCTCACAGTAAATCTTTCTGCCAATTATCAGTTGCTGCGTAGCGTAATGTACCAAGAAATTTCCCTGTATCAATGTTTTATGCCCCGTGTTTAAGCAGTGCTCTTCCTTTTGAATCTAAAAGCAGTTCAGCTTTCGAGACAGCTTTTCCTGCAAATTATTTAACATATTTATTTTAAATTAATTATATGTCCTTAATGCGCTATGATGCACCAAACAGGAAATAATTATATAAAATCTGAATATATAAATGTAAATTGTGAATATATAGATGTAAATCAGAATATAGAGTTATAAGTCTGAATATATAGAAGTAAAAGCAGAATATGTTTAGAAATCTGAATATACAGATGTACATCTAAATATATAGTTATAAGTCTGAATATATAAATGTAAATCGTGAATATGTAGTTATAAGTCTGAATATATAAATATACATTATGTAGATGCAAGTCTGAATATATAAATGTAAATTGTTTACACACAAACACATATTTAAATCATGAATATATAGTATCATTTGTCAAATTTATGTTGAGATGTAACTATATATTCACAACTGATATATATTCAAAATTACAACTATATTTTTGGATTTGCTTCAGCTTATTTAGACTTGACTATATATTCAGATTAACTTCTATACATATTCATGATGTGCATATGCTCAGTTTTTCAATCTATACATTTTTATCTTATATCTATATATTGCAACTTTCATGTATATATCCAGAATTATAAGTACATATTCACAATTTACATTTACATATTCAGACATAAGATTTGTTTCTATATATTCATGATTTACATTTTTATATTACAGTTTGTATCTATATATTCAGACTTATAACTATATATTCTGATTTACATTTATATATTCAGATTAATAACTATATATTCAGAATTATAAATATGTAATCTGATTTACGTTTATAGATTCTGATTTATAACTATATATTCACATTTTTAAATATATATTCTGATTTACTTCTATATTTTCAGAATTATAACTATGTATTCTAATTTACGTTTATAGATTCTGATTTATAACTATATATTCTGATTTACTTCTATATATTAAGAATCATAACTACGTATTCTGATTTACGTTTATTAGGGGTGTAACGATACATGTATTCGTACAGGCAATTCACCCTCAATCCAGAAGGGGCGCCCGCAGTAATGCAACGCTGTTTGATAACCCGACAGCAGAAGAACAGCGAATGCCAGGAGTTGCCTACTTGAAAACAAAGCCCACTAGACAGTGACCATGTGCTGACTCCGAACGCGTCTCTCACTGACAAATGGAGCTTTGTGCTCTTGTATCCTGCACAAATCCAAATATTCCATAATATTTTCATATTGAGGATGTATCCAAATGCTAACGCGTTCCCACGGTGACTCAGTGAGGCGGGCGCGCTCATGTATGTTTTATGTTTATGTGCGCCGGCGCGATTACTTCAGCTTTCCTCATACCAGCAAAATCAGCTTAAACAACAACAACAACAACAAAACAAAACAAAACTCAGCAAATATATGGTACCTTACGAGTCGCGCTGTTTTTCCCCGTTGTCTACCAGTTAACTAAATTAAATATATGTAAAGTATTTATTCCTTGTGTATACGTACTGAATATTTTATAGCCTATAAATGACATTACAATTTGATATAATATTTAGTATTTTCACATGTAGGTCGAATTTTTTTTTTTTTAATTTGTACTACTGTCTGTTAAAAATAAATGAAAATTAATCTAGCACAATAGATTAGGTTTTTTTTGTTGTTTGTTTGTTTTTTTTTCTGTTGTACCGAAATTGTATCGAACCGTGACCCCCGAACCGTGGTACGTACCGAACCGTGACATCTGTGTACTGTTACACCCCTAAGGTTTATAGATTCAGATTTATAACTATATAGTTTCTGATTTACTTCTATATATTCAGAATTATAACTATGTATTCTGATTTACGTTTATAGATTCTGATTTATAACTATATATTCAGATTTTTAAATATATATTCTGATTTAATTCTATATATTTCAATTTTATATAATTATTTCCATTTTGGCACTTCATACAGTACATAAGTATTTATATATCATATTATATTTTGACAGTTATTTAACACACACACACACACACACACTTATGTGTGTGTTAAATAATTCTTAAAAATCTTACATGTTTTCTTTTAAGCTCTTTGTGAACCAATATAAATTCAGTTGATTTGATATGGCCAGATATTTGAGGAACCTGCAGACATGTTTTTCCTTCCTTGTAAATGTATGAAATAAATTCATGATATTTTTCACAACAATCTCTTAATCTTCAGCAAAGTCTCTCTCGCAAGAACCGAATCAAACTGATGTTTGACTGCAGATGTCAGACGTTCAGGTACACATGCTCCAGAGTTAATCATAAACCCACTGAACCTAAACTAAACCTGTTTGGATCTGTTTGGTTTTGTCAGCTCTAAACTTACTTGGAAACTCAACTAGCTTGTTAAGCTGTTTTTTTGTGTAACAGGCCATAGGGAAGTTCAAATCACAAACAATTGACTCTTTTGGAATGATTCTTGTTAGTGAATGAAAACCATATAGCACAACTTGGGTAACCTGATTCCAGAAACAGACGACTTTTACCAAAACAAGAATGAAACAAGAATTCTCTATTAAAACCCAACTATTCAAACAAACAAACAAAAAGTATCCAGACAGAACTGGGAGAACGAGACAGAAAGAGACAGCCTTAAAGGCAGACTAAATGACCATCTTCTGAATTTGGTCCTCACATGCTTGATCAGTTCATAAATTTGAAAGACGGAATGCAAAGGTCAGTTCACTACAGTTATCTGTCTAAAAGCCAACACACAACATGACACATTCCATCTCTCCTTTCTCTCTATAGACCTCAAGTTATTTTCACACCTGCGCTCTGTCTTTTTTCTCAGAGCTATAGATAAGTTCAGAACACCTTGACCTTTTTAATGGAGACCAAACCGATTGTGGGTTCTTTCTTAAAAGCGCACAAACACTGTATGCTGTCTGTATGGTTTGATATTCATGAGATAGCTCAGAATAACCCTCCAGCCAGATAATTGGAATTTTAATTATGCATGATATTAACCTTGAAACAAAAACAATGCTATTCTATTACCCCTGCGATGTTGTCTGTCTTGCAGTGATTCCATGAACCATTTCATTCAGAATTTACTCTGGCTTCAGCTGCAGGCAAAGCGTGCTGCAGGACACTTTTATGAGACAGTCATTTTGCAGATTAATTCCCTTTATAGCACATCTTTTACAGAACAAAGAGAAAAACAAGAAAACAAGACAAGAAAAGGGTGAAAAATACAGAGAATCAAGGATGAGAAATAGCAGACAGACCAGGAGGTGGTAGCTGCCCTCACATTGGATCCTTCATTATTCAGCTAATGACTCAAATTGTTCCATTACAATATAGCAAGAGTATTCGAGCTCCACACAGAACTGCTGAAATTTTAAATATCATCAAAATTACTGTCATAATTTGCTACATTACCATTTCAAATCTTGAGAGATAAACTATTTGAATTAAGCACTGTGCCATGAGAGCACTTCCTATCACGAGACTGTTAACACCAGCTTGTTATCCAGAACTAACAGATCTTAAAATCGCCATATTCTTTTCCATACCTCAGTTCAGTCTTCTTGCTAAACATTTATTTTGTATACACAGGCATACTTGTGTATATTCTTGCTATACACAAGGACGCTGAAAATAATGATAACGAAATTCGGTGAGTCAGATGTTGATTCATAACCACTGATTCAGATTAGTAAATGAGTCATCAGACTGTTTTTTCATTAAAAGAACTAAAGGAACCAAGTCATTTGTTCATGATGCAGATTACACTAGTCTATCTGCTTTTGAATCACTAAAACAAACCTGTCTGAATCATGCTGTAGGTTGTTGATTCCTTAAAAAGAACCAACTCATGATTCTTGTAATTCATGGTGTGTTGTAGTTCAGTTGTTTCTTTTGGTCTGGACCAAAAAAGAAAATTATACCTTGTCCTGGCTTGCTTAGGCTTTACACTGTCATTCTTAGCACCAAAACCTAAAGATACAAAACAAAAACCAAAAGGATAGAGTCACAACCTGAAAGGACAGCTTTTATGACATATATTTTGCAGCAAAACTTACCAAACATCCAAAATAGCTAATTCCTCTGTTGTATGTGAGGATCTACTGCAAGAAGATGGCAATTTTGATGCTTGTACTGAACATGGCCAACATATTGGAGCTCCTATGATGAGAAGAGAATATTTTTTAGTTTGCTTAGATGTCTTTGGTTCTTGTTGGGTCCATATTTCAGAGTTCGTTTGAAAGCAGTTTTGCTTGTTAGGTGCACACAAATATTTGGATGCCAGTGTTCACACTTACATTTAAATTAACTGCATCAATAGCACTTGCACCAGTGTTTCATCAAATGAATTAAATCTGCGAAGTGTGAACACACTCCTAGTTCAAAAATCAGACTACACTGTTTGCCTTGTGTTTGTTTTTGGCTCTAGTCTGTATTAAGAACAACACAATGAGGAGGTATTTATTGTTATTACCGTACAATACAGTTATTTGATTACATACCTCACAATGCAGATTGCACTAACATTGACAACTCTAGTAATTAGGGGTGTAACAGTACACAGATGTCACGGTTCGGTACGTACCACGGTTCGGGGGTCACAGTTCGATACAATTTCGGTACAACAGAAAAAAAAAACAAACAACAACAAAAAAAACTAATCTACTGTGCTAGATATATTTTCATTTATTTTTAACAGACAGTAGTACAAATTTAAAAAAAAAAAATCGACCTACGTGTGAAAATACTAAATATTATATCAAATTGTAATGTCATTTATAGGCTATAAAATATTCAGTACATATACACGAGGAATAAATACTTTACATATATTTAATTTAGTTAACTGTTAGACAACGGGGAAAAACAGTGCAACACATAATGTAGCATATATTTGCGTTTCAGTTCAGTTTTGTGACAGAAAGGAAACTCAAATGGCAGAAAGCGACATCCTATTTGTTTTGTTTTTTTGTTGTTGTTGTTGTTTAAGCTGATTTTGCTGGTATGAGGAAAGCTGAAGTAATCGCGCCGGCGCACACAAACATAAAACATACATGAGCGCGCCCACCTCACTGAGTCACCGTGGGAACGCGTTAGCATTTGGATACATCGTCAGTATGAAAATATTATGGAATATTTGGATTTGTGCCGAATGAGAAATGTAGGATACAAGAGCACAAAGCTCCATTTCGCAAACAGTTGAGTGCGCAAGCCTTTAAAGTAATGTTATACTCCTTTGTCAGTGAGAGACGCGTTCAGAGTCAGCACATGGTCACTGTCTAGTGGGCTTTGTGTTCAAGTAGGCAACTCCTGGCATTCGCTGTTCTTCTGCTGTCGGGTTATCAAACAGCGTTGCATTACTGCGGGCGCCCCCTTCTGGATTGAGGGTGAATTGCCTGTATTCGTTGTAAGGCCTCATGCACCGAACCGAGATG
>JAHKKF010403202.1:0-12193 GCA_019740295.1 Labeo calbasu | reverse complement strand
AATAGCTGCAAACACTAAACCCAGTGCAAACATGGGCTCAGGTAATGTCCTTAGAGCTTTCAGAGTCCTCTCTGCTTTCACACAACAAAGCCCTGACCCACTTAAACCCTCCCCAACAATTCCACGCTCAAACATGAGCACTAATGTAGACAAACACATTTCATCCCTCAGGTAACAAGCACAAATCATCACAGGTCAGGAAAGGACACTAGACGTCCTCTTCGTTAAACTCAGAAACAACTCAGAAACTCTTCTACCTGATAAGCACACCACACTGCATTTTATTGTAATGTAGAAGCAAACAATGTTTACCTGGCATTGTGTGGTAAACATTATATAATATATAAGCACCTTATATAAGACATGGATAAGACAAAGAATGTTTACATTGGACAGACCTGTTTAGAAAAGCCAACACCCCAGTTAAGCAAGAAAACAAAGGCATACAGTACTGAATGCACATTTATTTGCTGTGTGCACACAGATTGGAAGCAGATGGAAGCGCTTTTTTGTTCAGCAGGGGTCCTTGCAAGCTCTGGCCTTTTTATAGCCGTCTATTTCATTGCCTCCCCTGAACATCTAAATATTCTACATCTCGCAATTAAAGAGCGGCATGTGCAGAAAATCCACAGTGTGTGTGTGTTCGAGCTACTAAATAAGGACGTATGTCCCTGTCACATTTACAACCAGACTTTGAAGCTCCAATTACTTCAAAATGAAATTACCGCCAAGCTCTTTTGCAGATGTTAACGTCAAAGCAAAGTATTCCCAGGCCTGCCTGTAGGAAATGTGCGTCTGAATGTGTAATGTGTGTGTGAGTGTGTAGATGGGTAGTTGGGTGAGAAAAAGTGTGTGAGAAAGTGAGAGACAGTAAGTGAAGCTGTTTTCTGATTTGTTTTTAACATATGACATAATGAGTACATTGAGTGTATTTTTAAATATATTTTATATCAGCTCGTAAGCAGTGCAATCATGCGATAAATACAGTTTCGATTGCACCTCACAATGAAGATAAAATCTATTTTTATGAGCTAATACTTGGAATATATCATTTACATTAACGTTTAATTAACAAGCTAAAGAAAAAGCATGTAAATTAAATTGAAATACAACTACTTTTTTGTTTGTGCAAAAATATGCTGGGAAAAAAACAGACATAAAGAAAGGATAAATTTGTACTTTGTTGAATTACTGACTAAAGGAATCTGATATAGAGAATTATTTTGTTTCTGTAATAAATATAAATGTGTATTTATTATACAATAACATTATACTTATGAACAGTTGTTTTTAAAATTTTACTTGTAAAATAAGAGCACCTGCTAAATGTCTTATGTGAATTTTGGTAAAAGTAAAACTGATAATCGTCCACACTATTTTACATAAATGAATATGTAATGTAAATGTGATGATGTGAATTGTTACTGCCAAAACATGAAATAATTAATGTATCAGGTGGGTAGTTTTTAGCAATTTGAATACAAAAAGTGTGAAATCCCACACAGACTGCAAGCAAAAAACTTCCTGTTTATAATGAAACACAGATATAAATGTGTGCCTTATCCAAATAAAGCAAAGCTGTTTTGATAGCAGTGATAAAGAAATCATCTGCTGTACAGATGAGGTGAAGTGCAGACAGGAAGGGGGAAAACTGCTAATCTATCAGTGAAACAGACAAACAAAAGACTAAAATAACACATTTCAAAGCCATACAGTCTCCATCACTCTCTCTGTAAACATACTCTGTAACATTAACACCATCTCTCACACACTCCTCTAATCAACTCTCTCCTTTCTTTGATTCCATTCCCTATCTCTCTAGCTCTCTCTTTCCCGTTCTCACAAAAAAATATACATCAGTTGGAAGAGAAGAACTGTTACACAGTATCTGTTAACCTCGTTTAGAACAATAACTCACAAAAGAGAAACACAGCATTGTGTTTCTTGGTCAAATGTGACTAAAATGTCACTTTTGTTTAAACCTGTGTTAAAAGTGAGTCCTTTAATAAACTCATTCAAGTGACATTTAGAAGCAGATATCAGCATTTATCAAATGCTTGGTATACATGCAAGGATATCATACTTGCAACTATCTGCCTCAAAAAAAATTCTTGAATAAAGAATACACATCACAGACCAACTCGTAAACATACCATATTTCCTTCAGCAAGCAAATGTAAGCTGTATATTCGGTCCCACAGTAAGATAAACATATACATTAGGACTGTTGATACAGTAAATAACAATTGATCTCACACATTTATGGAGTTCATCTCAGATTTGGCAAGATTTTGTATATTAGGCTACATTGATTTGATCAAAAATACAGTAAACACTGTAATACTATAAAATATTATTGTAAAATGTTAAATATTTATATAAAATACTTAATTATATATTACATTTCAGAAATTATTTTAATATTTTGATTTGGTGCTTATTATCAATGTTGAAAAGAAGTTGTGCTGTGTGTGTATTTATACACCAGTAAGATTTTGAATGTTTTTAATGTAAAGGCTCTTCTAAAGTCTCACTAAGCCTTCTCTTATTTGATCCAAAGTACAGCAAAAACTGTACATTTTTAAAATATTTTTACTATTTATAAAATAACAGTGTTTGAATATTTTTTAAAATGTAATTTATTTTGTGATTTTAAAGCTGAATTTTTAGCATCATTACTCACATGATCCTTCAGAAATCATTGTAAAATTCTGATTTGCTGCTCAAAAAACATTTATTATTATTATATTGAAAACAGCTGAGTAGAATTTTTTCAGGTTTCTTTGATGAATAGAAAGTTCAGAGGAACAGTATTTATCTGAAATAGAATTTTTTTGTAACATTATAAATGTCTTTATCATCACTTTTTTTATCAATTTAAAGCATCCTTGATAAATAAAAGTATTAATTTCTTGCTTCAATTAATTGCTTTTGAAAGGATGTACTCAACTGTTTTAAATATTGAAAATAATAATAATAATAATAATAATAATAATCATAATAAATGTGTCTTGAACAGCAAATCAGCATATTAGAATGATTTTTGAATGACCATGTGACACTGAATACTGGAGTAATGATGCTGAAAATTTTGCTTTGAAATAGGAAGGAATAAATAACAGTTATTTTAAATAGTAAAAGAAGAGAAAAAAAATCTTACTGTTCAAAAACTTTTGACTGGTAGTGTGTACATTATATATCTTTTAAATATATTTTTATATATATCTTTTTTGAAAACCGTGATACAGTATTTGGGATTCTCTGTTCAAAACAACAGCCTTTGTTTAAAACAGAAATCTTAAATTATAAATATCTTCAGAAGTAAAGACATTTATAATTTAAGATTTCTATTCTGACCAATTTAATGCATCCTTGCTGAATAAAAGTATTTATTTGCATTACACACTTCTAGTTTTGCATGTGTTAATTGCGTTAATACATACAGAAACACAATAAGATGCAATAAACATGTTTTATTGATGCCACAACAGTGACCTGGTGTTCTTCACTTTAACATGAATAGATCTGCCGTGTTTTACTCAAGTGGTATTTAATATTTACGCAGTTAAAAAGTAGTTCCAGTCTTCTAATCTTACTGGCCATTCAAAGACCTGAGCATTATATGTGAACGCCGCAGAACGGAAGCGTAATAAGGAGTGCGTAGGTTTTTTAAAATTGGGCATCAGCTTTGGTTTCTTTTAAAACTTTTTAAGGAAAAATATTCAAACTAACTATCCAAATTTAACAATTCAATAAAGACATGTGTATAGCAGGTTTGCTATTAATTTGTTGCAGCATTAAAAGTATTGGTTCCAAAGGAAAGCAAGGACTGACAAAAGGCGCACCTTGATTTTCCTTGATTCAAAATGCAGATTTCTTATGAAAAACACATCACGCACTAGCACAGCATTATGTTTACTGGAGCAGACTGCCCTTTCACAATCTCTCTCTCGCTGTGTTTTAGCCAGAGAGACACACGCTGAGAGAACAGTGAGCCCAAAGATGAGAAACGCAGTGCCTTAGAGAGCAGAAACTGCTGTCTCATCTTCATGAGAGGAAAGAGAGAGGAACAGAAAAAGGGATTTTATTCTAATCTGATCCTCATATGACCACATGATAAAAACAACTCACAACATTATTTACATAACATCAAAGACTCGCTTCCTTTCTAAAACCTCAAATATCAAAAATGCATCCTCAAATATTAATTATAATTGTAAATGTATTGAATCATTCAGCAGTAGATTCCATCTTATATCCTTTCATTTCTACGAAACCCATCCATCCATGAATCCATCAAGTACAATCAGTCAGGAAATGCGTGCTTGTGACGCAAGTCTGTAACCTCCTAAAGACATACACAAACAGTTCCAGTAACGTCAAAGACATGCTGGTTTCCATGACTATGTTGACCAAAGGAGACCATTAACTCAAAATAATTGATTCAGCACACTCCTTCAGTGGAAAAACACACATATTTCATTAAAGTTCAGGCTATGTATGACATAAGATGCATCTCAACAACAGATCTGACTGTAGAGATGATGTCTGTTTCAGGAAATAAAAATGCTCTACACTGTTCAAAGACTAAACTACATTCCTGTCCAAAATAACTAATGATCTCCTACGACAGATGATGTGATCCATAAAAGAGGGTGAGAGAGATGAAAACAGATGTGGAATCCCTCCAGCATGTATTATTAATGAGCTTTCGCTCACTGGAAGAAACCACTTCTGTTCACACCCCTTGCAAAAAGCACAAAGACCTTTAGATAAGCTCTTATTTTATGCACAACACATATCTACAATGCAGTGGAAAATGTATAGATAGTATTAATTATATGACACTTTCTATAAATTAAGCATGAAATTCATTTCATTCATTTGTGATCCATGGTTTGTTAGGATACGGCAATATTTGGCCGAGATACAACTATTTGAAAATCTGGAATCTGAAAGCTCAAAAAAAATCAAATTACTGAGAAAATCGCCTTTAAAGTTGTCCAAATGAAGTTCTTAGCAATGCATATTATTAATAAAAAAATACGTTTTGATATATTTACAGTACGAAATTTACAAACTATCTTCACTGAACATGATCTTTACTTAATATCCTAATGATTTTTGGCATAAAAGAAAAATCAATAATTTTGACCCGTACAATGTATTTTCGGCTATTCCTAGTCTATTTCTAGTATACCCGTGCTACTTAAGACTGGGTTTGTAGTCCAGGGTCACATTTTTAAACAAATGGTCAGAAAAGAGAAAATAGTAATTATCAAAGGGATTATTAAAGGGATAGTTCACCAAAAATGAGAATTTGGTGAGTAAATGATGGCAAAATGTTAATTTGGTGATGAACTATCTGTTTAAATATTTACATTAATCAAAATAAATAACATTTATTATATTACATTTTTAAACTAGGCCAATTTAGCCTATTGAAATTTAATTTAACCACTTAGTAAGGTCTAAATTGTTTATTACAAATTTTAGTTTTGTAGCTATTGATGAACTTTTAATTCAATTTTTTTTCCCACAATTCCCTATATTTTTTCTTACAACAACTTGAGCAATGGTATTAAATGGTTGACTTCGATCAATCCATTAAATGCTAAAAAAAAAAAAAAAAGGACTAATATTTTTGGGTTGTCTTTTGATATGGGAAAATGCATGCAGTAATAGGGTTGTACAAAAATTGTGACATAAAGCAAAATAATGCTAAATATTAAATTTTGGATATTTATGTAGTGAATAATTAAAAATTATAAACTGTTTTTTTTACAACGAGTGCTATTTGGGATGTGGAAAATATAGGCTACACTACCAGTCAAAAGTTTTTGAACAGTAAGATTTTTAAATGTTTTTTTAAAGGCTGCATTTATTTGATCCAAAGTACAGAAAAAACAGTATAATTTTAAAATATTTCTGTTTTCTATTTGAATATATTTTAAAATGTAATTTATTCCTGTGATCAAAGCTGAATTTTCAGCATCATTACTCCAGCCTTCAGCGTCACATGATCATTAAGAAATCATTCTAATATGCTGATTTGCTGTTCAAGAAACATTTATTATTATTATCAATATTTAAAACAGCTAGCTACATTTTTTTTCAGGACCCTTCAAAGAATAAAAATATCCAAAGATCAGCATTTATCTAAAATAAAAAGCTTCTGAAATATTATACACTATACTATTCAAAAGCTTGGAATCAGTAAAATTTTTGTTTTGTTTTATTTTGGGAAAGATTGGGGAAAATTCTAGAAATTAATACTTTTATTTAGCAAGGATGCTTTAAATGGGTCAAAAGTGATGATAAAGACATTTATAACATAACAAAAGATTTTTATTTCAGATTAATGCTGTTCTTCTGAACTTTCTGTTTATCAAAGAAACTTGAAAAAATTCTACTCAGCTGTTTTTAACATAATAATAAAAACAGAAAATGTTTTATGAACAACAAATCAGAATATTAGAATGTGTTCTGAAGGATCCTGTGACTGGAGTCATGATGCTAAAAATTCAGCTTTGAAATCACAGAAATAAATTACATTTTACAAAAATATTCAAATAGATAAAAGTTATTTAAATAGTAAAAACATTTCCATTTTTTACTGTGTTTGCTATACTTTGGATCAAATAAATGCATGCTTAGTGACCAGAAGGGATTTCTTTAAAAAACATTAAAAATCTTACTGTTCAAAAACTTTTGACTGGTTGTGTACATATGCGATATTAATTTACAAGACACTTGATCAGTTTGAAGAGCTTAAGGCACCGCTTTGAAAGGAGGCAGTAAAAAGGCTAGATCTTATCATGTGTGATAGTGTATATCTGATAAAGGTGTTGTCACATGCTCACTCAGCAGAGCACCAGATGGCCTATTTCTGAGCGCGTCCCAGCCCCCGTGGTAGACAGCACTGCACGCTAATTCTTCCACTCATCCTCTTCCTCATCTGACTGAGTACAGGGAAACGCATGGCTCATGGTGCTAAGCTGATCTGTCTCCAGGGCAACTGCTATTTCTGCCCAGCCGTAACACTCAACAGGAGCAGCACCCGACTGACGACGGGGCCTCTCTTTGAAATCCCGTTCTTTCTCTCGCATCTGTACGCTGCTGCTGAGGTGCAGCCGGTTGCCTGTAGCTACGGGGTGTGGGTGGTGCTGGAAACTCATCTGGTAGCAATAAAAGACTTAATGCAATGAGTCATATCTACGCAAACACACATACGGAGAGCCAACCATACTATTTAAGGAACAGGGGCCCTACCTTTAGGATAACAGCTCCCCTCTTACTACTCTCACTTGTACACACGGAACTCACCATCAACTCAAGACTGTGAATCAGTTCTGCTTAGTCAATAGATAAAAGGTGTCAATAATAGATATCCAATGCATAACTTCAGCATTTTCAAAATAAATGAAATATTCATATCAGTATATGAATAACATATTAGCATATAGAATTTAAAATGAACCTATAGATGAATAAACGCTTTATCATTAGCTCACGATAAAGGGTTAGTTCACACAAAAATGAAAATTCTGTCATTAATTATTCACCCTCACGTCATTCCAAACCTGTAAGCTCTTCGTTCATTTTCGTAACACAAATTAAGATATTTCTGATGAAATCTGAGAGCTCTCTGACTCTCCATAGACTGCAAGGGTCCTACCACGTTCAAGGTCCAAAAAGGTACCCATGTGACATCAGTTCAACCGTAATTTTATCAAGCTACAAGAATACTTTTTGTGTGCAAAATAACTAAAATAACAACTTTATTCAACAATCCTTTATCTTCTGCATCACCCTAGCACCATTATGGAGAGTACCATGACAGTACCTGGTTTACGTTTAGAGTAAAGCATGCATATACGTCGTGGTACTCTCCAAAATGGCGTGGTAGGACCATGGTGTCTATGGAGGGTCAGAGAGCTCTCGGATCTCATCAAAAATATTCTAATTTGTATTCCAAAAACGAATGAAGGTGTTACGGGTTCAGAACAACATGAGGGTGAGTAATTAATGACAGAATTTTCATTTTTAGGTGAACTATCCCTTTAACAAGTATAGGGTAAAAATAAGTGCTTGTTTTATCTAAGTCAAATGATCTCTGAGGAAATTGCTGATACAACCCCAATTTATATATAACCTCTAAAAGGCATGTAAACATAAAAATGTGTTTCATTGATGGTGGTATACATATGTACAGAGAACTGTACATAAAATATCATACCTCAAATTGAGTCCAGAATACAATTTATCAAAACAGTAAAGGGGTCATGACATGAAAAATCAAATTTGCCTTGATCTTTTGGCATTTAAGAGGTCTTTGCACCATTAAAACATCCTGCAAGTTTCATAGCTTGCAGGATGGCATGTCCTGCAAGTCATCAACAGTCTGTCATCAATAGGACAAATTTAATGAAAATTTGTTTGCTTTGACACATTTGTTTTAAACAGCTCTTTCACGTTTTTGTACAGATATCCAAAGGATCCCAGCGTAAGGAACAAGTGCATAGTTTATTTTAAATGGCATCCCGGATCATGTCAGAGGACTGTTCGGACTTCGGTTTTGTAATCAAGGCACAGTGTCATTGAAAGAAACATTTGTTAAAAGATGAAGCGGTACTAGATATGACTGCAGCTGCATCACAAACTGTAAGTAAATGGTTTCATAATGCTTTGTCTGTAAATTACATTTTTTTATGATGTTGTCAAAACACTCACATTCAGTAGCGAGGGGGCATTGTTACTGTTTCCTATGCAATGATGTTAGCCAGTCATAACAGTGGCATATTACTGAGAAGTAGGGCTGTCAAAAAAAATTCGAATATTCGTCGAATTTAAAATAAAACGTTGCATTCGAATTTCAGGTGTGCATCAGGCAGCCTTATCAGTGGCGCACAAGATGCGTTGACATTTTAATGTTTTTTTGGCCTATGCAGTTGAACCCACTGGATACGTTGTTCATTCAAAATACTGCGGGAAAAAAGAACGCCAACTGAAGATGTTGTTTACGTCAAAACTGAAACCAAGCCGTTTACATAGAACGCATATTTTGCGCATTTTTTAGAGGGACATCTATCACCGTTGCATTCGCGTCTCGCACAAGAAAGTCGAATGTTTAGAAAGCCATTTAAAATTATTGTAAGTTCTACTTTGAGAAAACACGTGTCAAAACTTTATGGTGGAACAGGTGTCTCCCCATTCCACTGCATCTCATGTTTTTAAATGAAAAAAAGTAACGTTACTCTTTGTGATTTGTTTTCGGTGCTTTGTATTAAACTATGTACACATGATGCTGTTTTGTTTCTAATTCTTTAAGCAACTATATGGTTTACAAACATTATTTTAAACATTATGTACTTTTTTCAAAGATAGTAGTGTCATTTTATTGCTTCAAAAAAATTATTAAAAATGGATTATTGAAAATAATGTAATATTTTGCAAGATGCGCCCTCTTGTGACCTAACGAGAGAAACCAAAAGCTTTTTTCCCCTAACTGAAATATGGAAATTTTAAATTCGAATATAATTCGAATTTTGATAATATTTAAATACCAAATTCGAATTTAGAAACAGGTCGTTTCAGATAGAGGGTTGAAAATAATTTTTACACGGGCTATTTATTTGTGTATTTGTGCAAAAAACTTGGAAGTAAACCTCAAGGAACATATCAAAATGAAAAAAAGAAAAATCCATGTCATGACCCCTTTAACATTCCTAAACAATTGTAGGTTTCTATGCAAGTAACTATGTCGGAAGGACATTCTTTTGTAGGTTTCAGTATGAGGTGTTCAGCGATTAGTTTAATCCGTCAGTCTAATTCCAGACTGTAAATGGAATAGATCCAAAATCTAAATAGGGCATACTAAATGAACTAATTAGTATACAGCTTCAGATCAAAGATTTAAAACCATAGTAGCAATGCCTACAATGCATACACTAAATGATAGTATGAATATTACTTTCAAGTTTCAACCTACATTACTCAAATCTTAATTGCATGTGCAACCATGAAAATGGCACAGTGCAAGGCAACAGCATAATTGGCCCTCATTTAGGCAATGAAGCTTCTTCCGTCATTGCTGTACTCTGCAGTACCCTATAAAAGTAAGCTACAAAAATCATATAAATGATATAATCAATATTTATGTCTTTGTATCTATTTATTTGGTAAGAAGCGGTGCCATAAATCGTGTAATTGAGTCTATAATTGATCTGCAATTATAAATGCATTCTGCAACCCTCGCAAAATGGCGTCCACGCGCACAGTGAGCTGCTGTCATCACATCTTCGTGAGCGCGCAGACACACCAAAGCGCACCTGCGCATCACAGTGAGCACAGACAGACATGATTTATGAAACACTTATAATATTATTAAATGGAACAGTACACACCATTGTAACTATGTCTCAATGTCTCTAAGACAATGACTGCTCAGTTTCAGTAGGCCTATTACAGAAAAGTTAGCTTTGTCACAAATTTTGATGTTAGAATTATGAATTTCAATAGCTATTCAGTAGATGTCTCCGTTCGCCGTGGGAGCACAGGCTGTTTTCGCCTCCTTTATGAACCTCTCATATCGAACCACAGAGGTTAAAACGTGAAATAAACATAAAAAGGGCAATATGACAAAGGTGGTTATTTCACTAGAAGGGCGAGAACCCCCTTTATTGATTTGTTATTGATTAATGGCCTGATCTAATTTCATGTAGAATGGATAAACATGGCACACAAAGGAAAACGCTTGCTTATGCTGCTCATTAGATAGTGCTGTGATAGTGTTTCTTTATGATAAAATCTGGCATAATTAATGATCATCTCTCACCAGGCTCATGGATCCCAGGACTGTCGCTCATCTCCAGCACGAGCAGCTCTCGGCCCTCGTAACTCTCCCCCACCGTGTAGATGCGGGTGATGGAGGGGCACTGTAGCCATACGGACACCAGCGCTTTCCGCATCTCCTCATATCGGTGGTACTCAAAGGAGATTCCTCCTTCCCCCGCAGCATCCCCGCCCGAGGCCAGGGCCAGCATCAGCAGAGCCCCGCAAAACACCGCCGCCGTCATCACTCCCGTCTCTCGAAACGCTCTACACGTCTCTCTCTTCGACTATTTCTGTTGTCTCTCTTGACACTGCTATCTGTCTTTCTTTCTTTTCTTTCTTGACTGTTTCTCCCTCTCGTTTGCTGTGTCGTGTCCCGTATGGAACCGCAGAACTGATGCGTGGGCGCGAGTCCTGACTACCTGTTTAGCCGCGGGGACGCGCGTGAGATAGCGGACGTGCACCGCGAAGCTGCTGAGAGCACAAGATTACACACGCGCAATTGGTGAACGCGCACGGTGCTACCCCTGCAGGGGCGTGGCTTTTGTAATGACGAATGAACGAACGGAATTGACGAACGGTGTTGTATGAAGTATCCAATCGTCAGATTTAATTAAATGTAAAGATACTCCTGTAGTTAACATTAAAAACAGAAGTTCATTTGCAAAAACAGATAATAGTTATATATTTAATATAGTCCTATTTTAACAATATTAGTAATATTTAATCATATCTAGTAATATTTTTGTTCTGCATTCCAAGTAATATCAGTCAAACTGCAGGTGGGTTGTTTTGATAAAATAATAATAACACACACATACTGCAAACACAATAAAACACAATAAAGACATACAAAAGAAAAAAAAACTCATCCTCAAGTCACTTGAAAGTCTATATGAATTTCTTCCTTTGCAGAACATAAATACATTTTTGGTTTTAATCTTAATGTTTGATATTTATAAATAATAATGTTTGATCATTGTTAGACGATGTTTGTTCTTAATGATGCTTCATCATCATTTAATTTAGTAATAATGTCATTATTTGTAAATAATGTTTAAATTAAATATTTCAATGCCCTTTACTGAAGTAAAATTCATTATGAGGAAGAAGAACCCTCCCAGCCTCCCTGTATGATTAGTCATGAGTTTGTTTGTTAAACATCTAGATGAAAAGATTGTGTCAGTTATATATGAAAATAAACAAAAATCCCCAAAAAGAGGATAATATCATTACTAGAGCAACTGGTAAATACCAAAGTCCAGTCTTTGATAATACCCAGCTAAACTTTTTGTCCTGCTGACAGGCATATTATTGAAGCATTCATATTCAAAAAAAAAAAAAAAAAAAAAAAAAAAAA
>JAHKKF010403177.1:0-13661 GCA_019740295.1 Labeo calbasu | reverse complement strand
ATAGTTTCTATCACGGTTACATGCTCATGTGACGTTGCTGTTACATGGTCACGGAAATGCATCATTTGCATGCATTTTTTTAAACATTAAGGTGATTTTAAGCTGTTTAAAAGCTATTAGGAGCGAAAAAACTAATTTTGCTATATGCACGCGCTGTCTAAGAAACTGTTTCTAATCGCTGTCACAGGTGTACAAACATGAAGAATATTATTTTTGCTGATTTATGGGCATTAAGCTGTTAAATACATGCACTAGTATGTGTCAAAATGCCTGTCATTGCAAGTATCCTCGTTAACAGTAATGTAGGTCTTAAGTGAAAGCAAACAGCTGAGAAAAAAAACGCGTATGTAACGGTATTTTGGATTTGGGCGGCTCTTAAAGTGACAGCAGTCTAATATTCCTGCTGTCTGTCATTCATGTTAGGCCTAATCATTAATCGTTAATAAGAAGAAATGTATATTTAATTTACACAGTGAAGAATATGATCGCTTGATCACTTTATACAATGTATGTAGCATTTTTTTTTAATTTATTTGTTCTACTATAATTTATAGACCTTATTTAAAGCAAAAATAACTCTATATTTAGTGAAAATTAATCATATCGTGATATAAGATTTTGGCCATATCAGATTTTTTTATTACTCTAAATTTTGAGTAAACACTGCATAAAAACTGGCAATTTGTTTTCAGTACAATTAATACTCTAGAAATTGTGTAAATTTACCGTATAATGATTAGTAAATCATGGGAACTTATGTTTTACAATACTTTAACTCATCAAAATAAGTTTTTTTTTTTGAAGTTGTATGAAACTCACCTTGATTTCTTTAAGTTAGTTTAATGTAATTTAAGTTGATTAGACTTAAAATTTAAGGCAGCAGCTTCAGTTTCTAACTTGAAATCAGTGCATTTTATTTTTTACATTTTTTTTTAGTTATTTACCTTAAAAGTATTTTCATTTGGAAATTGCTAGTAGTTTCTTTATTTCATTAAAGTAAACATAAAAGTTTTTACTAAAAAGACTGAAATAGTATTATTTTATAAAATGAACTAATCGTTGTTTTATTTTTTGACTTTGAAAATTTTATACAGTGTGTAAATGTTGCATTGTTGCAAGGTCAGGGGAAAAAAAACAAAGCCAATTTTGGCAAGAATTGGACAACAATTGTGGAATGTTTAATGAAAAACAGTTAATCTCTGGTCTAATAATTGTTCTTTTCAGTAAGTTTATTTAATACAATTAAATGAAAGAAAATGAGGTATTATGTAGGCCTAAATATTTACATCGTATTGACCATCAAGCACCACTGGGTGTCTAGATAACCATTTTTTGCAGAGATACACAATGCAAAATAAGAAAAATGTACACATCTTCATGCTGTTCAAAAGTTTTCACCCCTGGCTCTTAATGCATGTTTATTTATTTATTTTTTCCTTCTGGAGCATCAGTGAGCATTTAAACCTTCTGTAATAGTTACATATGAGTCTGTCAGTTATCCTCAGTGTGAAAAGATGGATTTTTAAAATCATACAGTCATTGTTGGAAAGGGTTCAAATACATAAAAATGCTGAAAAAACACAAAATTTGTTGGACCTGAAGGATTTGTTCTGAAGAACAGCAGGCATTTTAACTGTTCAGGGCAAACAAGGGGTTCATAAACAACTATCACTAAACAAAACAAAAAAAAAACACAGCTGTGGATCATTCAGGTAACAACACAGTAATAAGAATGAAGTATGTGTAAACATTTTATAAATTCAACTATTTTTTTTTTCTCTTGTGGACTATATGTAAATGTCTTTTATGTGAAAATATGTTATTCAGGTCAGTACTAAATAAAAAATAACATGCATTTTGTGTGATGCCTCTTATTCTGGTAAAATAATTAACATTTTGCAGATTCTGCAAGGTGTATGTAAACTTTTGACTTCAACTGTATGTTTTCTTTGGGTTCTTATTGAGTTATGTCACTCGTCTCATCCTGTTTCATATTAGAAATAAGATCCTCAGGTTGCGTATCTGTCAAATATCTGATTCATGTTCCCAGTTACCTAGATTTTGAAGGCAGAAGAGCAGTTTATGCACGTATGGATGTGAATTGAATGAAATGCGCTGTGGTTGTAGTTGTTTGAATGCTGATGAATCAGTGCTGCCGTTGGTGTTCAGTGATGTGAAGTGACAGGCCGTCAGGCAGCAGGCAGAGCGTTTTAAGTGAGCTCAAAGCTGACCTCTGTTCCCTCCTATAAATATAGAGGCAGAGGCAGGCACACACTGTCCCATTGATGCCGTAACGGAGCCGAGAGGGAGGCAGAACGATTCGTAGGGATACATGTTTGAGAAGGAGACCTTGGCCCAAAAAATACTGTAATACCAAGCGGCTAGTTGAAATTTACACCGTATTGATTATTGTAGGCAGCTTTGCAGTTTGAAATGTGAGTTGCTGACTGTAATTTAGGGTGTGGGCTTTGGAAGGTTTGATCATGTATTCTGACTCAGCACTCAAAGCATTACTTTAAAAGATTTGACTCAGTTTAGCTGGATGTTGTGAGTCAGGAGCAAAATAAAACGCATTCCTACTGTCTTGTGTCTATCCTCTGTATAGAAGTAGTGTTGGGTCATATATTTAATATTCACAGTATATGTGACCATGGACCACAAAACCAGTCTTAAGTAGCATGGGTATATTTGTAGCAATAACCAAAAATACATTGTACTTTCATGCCAGAATCATTAGGATATTAAGTAAAGATCATGTTCCATGAAGATATTTTGTTAATTTTCTACTGTAAATATATCAAAACTTAATTTTTGAATAGCAATATGCATTGCTAAGAACTTAATTTGGACAACTTGGCGATTTTCTCAATATTTAGATTTTTTTGCACCCTCAGATTTCAGATTTTTAAATAGTTGTATCAATTTTCAGATGATGCATAAATCTCAATTTCAAAAAATTATGACTGGTTTTGTGGTCCAGAGTCACATATTACTGATTTTGCAGGCTATATAGCATGAATTTGCAGTGAGGTTATTTGTGCATTTGAATGGATTATTAATTTAATTTAAAGAGACATTTTGTAATGAATGGTACAGTTTTATTTACCTCAATTTTTTTTTTTTTTAAGATAGGTTATGTTTGCAGTAAAATACTACTACTCCCTTTTTACTTAAGAAAAAATACTGTGTTATTTGCCATTTCTTTATAATAATTTGTGAGATTTACTAGCAATTTTTGAGTGAAAATTGTTTCAAAGTAATTCTTTTTTCAATATTTAAATATGTTTTGCATTTTGCATAATTTTTTTTGTTTTTAACTAGACTTTTATTTACTTTTTGCATTAAAATTGACTTGTTTGGCCACAATGGTTAATCTGATCACATTATTCTGAAAAAATACTTTAATAAGTATTTTTGGGTTATGAGCTCATTTATGAGTAAGAATAGCGTAATGGCATTTCTTGTGGAGTTTGAGTCAGTCTTTCTGCTCTTTTTACTGTCCTCAGGTTTCTCTCTTATATCCCTCTCACTTTGGAAGCACCGCTTTGAGGCTTAAACTTTCATTTTTAGGATTTGGAGTGTAGGTTATTTTTGTTTGTAAATGAAATGCTTTTTCTAGATATATTAAAAATAAATTCAATACTTCTCAGTTCTTTGAGTGATTACATAGTAAACAGTGGTTTTGGCCTGTTTTTGTGTGTGAGGATTTAGGCCAAATGTAATGGAAACTTACTGTTCCATGAGGCAGCATTGCATTGTGAAAATCCCTGTTGAAGAGCAAAGCAGATCGCTGTAATGGAAGGAGATATGGCTGGAAGGAGGGATTGAAAGATAAAGAAATGGTGGGAGGGTATCTTTTCCTGCTCTGTCCACTGTCCAGGTGTAATCCACCTGCCTAGGGCGAACCAGATGGCGAGGACTGCCATAGTTCTTAAAGGAACAGTCCCTATAATAAACTGTGTGTAAGCTTAAGCTTAAGTATACTTTTTTTGGACTGTAACTTTAAAATATTTAAAAATGAAAGTGTTCTTGATAAGTAGGTAAATGTTTTGACAATTCATGCACTGTAGAATTGGTGTGCAGTACAAATTTCACAGTGTGTTGTTGGTCCCTAAGTGACTGCCAACCCTGGTTTCAACTCTGCCCCGCCTCTCACACATGTGATGCATTCCCATTATTTCTGAATGACTCTCTCTAGAGCCTAGTTGTCCTGATCTCCTTGGATCTGCCCTGTTTAGCAGAAGCGCTATTCCCTGTTCCGTCTTGGTCTCTTTACAATTAACATATTTTTCTTTCATGCTATGCTGACTGGAGCAGTTATAGATTTGTGTAACTGTTTGTGCACAGTAAGTCAAAAGTTTTTGAACACTAAGATTTTTAATGTCTTTTTAAAGCCTGCATTTATTTGATCCAAAATACTGCAAAAACAGCACAATTTTTACTATTTACCATTTTTCTATTTTAATATATTTTAAAATGTAATTTATTCCTGTGATTTCAAAGCTGAAGTTTTAGCATCATTACTCCAGTCACATGATCCTTCAGAAATCATTATAATATTCGCTTTGCTGTTTAAAAAACATTTATTATTTAATATAAACAGCTGAGTAGATATTTTTTTTCAAGTTACTTTGATGAATAGAAAGTTCTGAAGAACAGCATCTGAAATAGAAATCTTTTGTAACATTATAAATGTTTCAATTTAAAGCATCCTTTCTAAATAAACGTATTAATTTCTGTATTTTTTTTCCCAAAAAGCAAAAAAAATTATACTGACTCCAAGCTTTTGAGTGGCATAATGCATAATGTTACAAAAGTTTTTTTTTATTATTATTTCAGATAAATGCTGATCTTTGGATCTTTCTATTTATTAAAGAATCCTAAAAAATGTACTCAACTGTTTTAAATATTATTATGAATAATAATAATAATAATAATAATAAATGTTCCTTAAACTGCAAATTAGCATATTAGAGTGGTTTGTGAAGGATCATGTGACACTGAAAATATATTCAAAAGGAAAGCAGTTATTTTAAATAGTAAAAATATTTCACAATGTCACTGGTACACAGGTAAATATGCTTCAACCAAATGGTCTTTCCAAATCTTTTAGTTACATTAGTCAGTTAAAGGGGAGAGTCTATAATTATGGGTTTCCAAATTCTATAGATTTGTTGCATGTATATTTTAAAGACTAGGATGAATAATGCATAAAAAGGCTGTTACATAAGTGAAATAAGTGCAGGCATTTAAAACATGTTGTCTCGGCTTCGGGGAATGTGACGGGGTCAGACATGCCCACTGCTTTAATGATTTGGCTTCCGTTCGTCAGCAGCAGAGGAAGTAGATCTGCGGTCTCGCTGCCCCTTCTGCATCTTATCAGTAACCGGCTCCGTCTCTACTTAAGTCTGTCACAGCTTCCACAAACTGTTCCTCCAGGAGACTGGGCTGTTTTGATTCCTTGTATCATGTTCTGTATAACATGTTTGAGTATGTGTTTGACAGTCCATTTCCAGCGCGAAGTTTCAGTCTGAAGGGAGTCTGCGGTCGACATACTTCAAATCGGGTTCATTTTCATGTAGATTTACTCCGTTGAGATGCATTGTGGCTCTGATGTTAGATTCTTTCCTAATGAGAGAGTGCGGATACGTCGGCTATGTCGGATCGAGGCCTCACGGAGCATTTTCCTGGCTTTTGGGATGGACCAAAACACAGCTCCAATGTCCACTGCCAGCCTCTTTTCAATAAATTACCCTTAAACTACATTTGTGGCAAATATTAGGAGTTTATAATCTAGAAGTTAAAAACCAGACGACTTGAACAGTCTGTACCACTTTCCTTTGCTTTAAAAAAAGTTATGCTTAGTGATAAAACAGCAGATCACGTATGAGACCCATGTGACCCAGTACTGCTACAAAACAAAGATGTGTTTTACAAGAGACAAAGAAGTATTTCATCCGGGATAAACACACAAGACAAAAGGCAGCTGCCGCTTGTGGCTAGACTCAAATAAACAGTCTTTTTCTCTGAATAAGCACATAGCTGTGTTCATGTGTGATTAGAGATTTGGTTTCACAACTCTGAAATGGCTTCATATTGATTAATACAGCAATGGTAGAGGCATTAAAGTGTCTGTATTAGTATTTTATTTCCTCTGTAATGAAGCACATAATGTCTGCCACGGTTCAACCGCAGGCATTACGCATATATCCAGGTGTTATACTGAAGTAATCTGTGGTAATGAGGTGCCATAGTCTGTGAAAACCTCATGAGACACAAATCAAGCAAGCAGTTTTAAAGAAAGTTTAAAAAAAAAAAAAAAAAACCCTTGTGTTAAATGTTCTCAGTTGACTATTTTCTAACACAAACACTACTGTTTTAATGTTTGAGGTCTCTTATGCTCACCAAGGCTACAGTTATTTGATCAAAAATACGCTGCTGATTGCATTCCATCCGCTTAAAATCGCTCCAGAAGGAAAACCGATGCATTGAGAGCTGGGGGTGAAAACTTTCGAACAGAATGAAGATGTGTGCATTTTTCTTATTTTGTCTAAATATATATTTTGTTTCATTTAGTACTGCTCTTCAGAAGCTTCCCACAAGACAAAATAATTGAAATTTACCCTAATCTTTCAATTCCAAAAGTTTTCACCCCCGGCTTAATGCATCGTTGTTTTGTTCTAAAGCATCAGTGAGTGTTTGAACCTTCTGTAATAGTTGCATATGAGTCCGTCAGTTGTCCTCAGTGTAAAAACTTGGATCTCAAAATCATACAGTCATTGTTGAAAAGGGTTCAAATGCACACAAATGCTCAAAAACCAAATTTGTGGGACCTGAAGAACTTTTCTGAAAAACAGCGGGCAGATTAAATGTTCAGGACAAACGAGGGACTCATTAACAACTATTACTAAACAAATAATTAACATTTTGCAGATTCTGCAAGGTGTATGTAAACTTTTGACTTCCGCTGTATATGAAACATGTCAAATGTTAAAGCAAGTTGCCCCTGATGAAGAAGGCAGAGGAAAGGACTGTGTTGAGAAGATGAAGAGAGACAGAGGTAGAGCTGAGAGTGCAGTATAGGTATTGGACAGAAGCCGCAGAGCTAAAGTAAATACAGTATGGCATGTGAGTGACCTACATAGAGCCCAGTGAAGGAGGTTAAAGCGTACAGTGTGCCAGACCTGTTCATTAGCCTATTATTTCCTCTCTGAGAAGAGTGCAAGGCAGCAAATGCCAGGGAAAACTCGCTATCTCAATGAAAAATGTGACAGGAATGATTTTAACTCTTCGTCTATCTCTCTCTCTCTCTGTTGCAGGAATATAACATGACCAGATTAAACGGATAAACCACAGCCAGTTTTCAACATCCAGAATCATATGATGAAAATGAAACATCTGCATCTTTGAATGCATAAATAAGACAAAAGTAGATCACAGAGCCTTCAAGGTTTACAGAAATCAGTCCATATCATCCTTTTCTCTTCTCTCTTGTCTGGTCAAAACCACCATGTACGGTAGTGCCCGATCCGTGGGCAAAGTGGAAGGCAACCACAGCGGCGGGAGCAATCAGAGTCCCGGACGCTCGCCCCGTCTCCCTCGCTCGCCCCGCTTGGGCCACCGCCGCACTAACAGCACGGGGGGCAGCGGAGCCGGAGCTGGAGGTCCAGGTGGTAAAACCCTTTCAATGGAGAACATCCAGTCTCTCAATGCTGCCTACGCCACATCCGGCCCCATGTACCTGAGCGACAACGAGGTGGTGGCCTCCGGCCCGGACCTGCCGAAGAGCACCATGACTCTGGGTCGCTCCGGAGGCCGGGTGCCTTACGGCGTCCGCACGACCGTCATGGGATCCAGCCCGAACATCTCCACCGGGGCCCCCGGCTCCGTTCCCACCGATGCCATCGCTTTCGGAGACCACCATATGCCTTCCACCCTCGCGTCCACTGTGCCTCATTCGCTGCGCCAAGCGCGGGACAACACCATCATGGACCTGCAGGCCCAGCTCAAGGAGGTGCTCAGGGAGAACGAGCTCCTGCGGAAGGAGGTGGATGTGAAGGAGAGCAAACTTAGCTCTTCCATGAACTCCATTAAGACCTTCTGGAGCCCCGAGCTGAAAAAGGAGCGCGCTCTGCGCAAGGATGAGGCGTCTAAGATTGCCGTGTGGAAGGAGCAGTACAGAGTCGTCCAGGACGAGAACCAGGTGAGAGGAGAATTGCTACATATTTGCAATGCACTTAAATGGATAATTTACCCAAAAAGTTAAATTTTGTCATTAATTACTCACTCTCATGTCATTACAAACCTGTAAGACGTCCATTCATCTTCAGAACAAAAATTAGGTTGTTTTTGATGAAATCCGAGAGGTTTCTGACCCTGCATAGACAGCAATGTTTAACTTAGTGGTTCAACCACTATTTTATGAAGCTACGAGAGTACTTTTTGTGTGCAAAGAAAACAACTTTAAGGTTGAACCACTGATCTTTTTTTAACAATGTCCTTGCTACCTTTCTGGGCTTTGAACATGGTAGTTGCGTTTCTGTTTATTCAGGGTCAGAAAGCTGTCGGATTTCATCAAAAATATCTTATTTTGTGTTCTGAAGATGAACAACGGTCTTGAGTGGAACGACATGAGAGTGAGAAATTAATGACAGAATTTTCATTTTTGGGTAACCTATCCCTTTATACATATCTCAGAATGAATGAGGACATATTGTAGCTTTAGTTTTGATGACTTTTATGCTTGCACCTTATTAAAAAAAAAGGACAATATTGGTAGGGATGTACTGATATTTAAATTCTGGCTGTTAAGCCATAATTATTTTTGAGCTATGGCCAGTAAATAAATTAAAATTAAACCACTCATTTTAAATGAATATTCAATTTAAGATTAGCTAAAGATTACATTTAACAGTGTTCTTAAATTGGTGTTCTTAAAAATGATTAAATGAAAATATTTAAATTTAAATACGTGGAAATTAAAAATTAAATATACATTAAATTACATTTAATTGACATTTAAATAAACGTATGTTTATGCATTGATCAAAAGTGTAAGTTTAGATATTTATAATACAAATTACAAGTTTTCTGTTTCTATTTCAAATAAAAGTTCATCAAAGAATCATAAAGAAATCTATGCTTTCTACAACAATATTAAGCATCACAGCTATTTTCTTTATTTTATTGTTTTTTTATAAAGATTTATTTTTGGTGCTTTTATGCCTTTTATTAGATAGGACAGTGTAGGTGGACAGGAAGCGAAGTGGGAGAGAGAGAGAGAGAAGTGGGTGGGATCGGGAAAGGTCCATTAACCGGGATTCGAACTCGGGACGCCCACAGCGCAACTGCGGTATATGCAGGCGTGCTAACCACGATATGGAGTGAGAATAAGAAATGTTTTTGAGCAGCAAGTCAGCATAATAAAATGATTTTTGAAGGATCATGTAACATTGATGATCCTGAAAAGTTAGCTTTGCGTCACAGGAATAAATTACATTTTAAAATGCATTAAAATTTAAATTGAAAATGTAAAGATGTATATATTTAAATTGAAATATTTCACAATATTACTGTTTTCACTGTATTTTTGCTCAAATAAATTAGTGATACACCAAAAATTCTGGGCGAAATGGAAATTGGAAATTCTGGATGCACTTGGCTGAAAACTGCAACCAATACCGAAAATACTTTGTAAGAATTATTTACTATTTTAGTAAATAATATAAATAATTTTGTAAGATTTTTTAGTTTAATTAAATAATTTTATGATACTAAATTTTAAAAACACAAGCCAATAAAATAATCACAATTTTACTGAAAATAGCATTAGAAAACATTATTAAATATTAATATATTAATAATATATCGTGCATCCCTAAATGTTGTTTTTGTTGTTGTTGTTGTTTTAAATCATAGTATCTGTCTGTTTTTTTTTTTTTTTTAAAGATGTTGGTCAGTTAAATGTCTAAATATAGTGTCTTTTCTGGAATATACTGGTATTTTTAGTGCTGTGTTCAGTAGCCAAAGGGCTTCATCTGCTGAAATGAAACGAAACAATGAAACGAAACATTGCATCTGGCACTGAGGGGGAAAAAAAACATGTGACTTGCAGATTTTATCAGATTTCTGAAGAACGTTGGTACAAGGCATGTTTAAGAAATGGCTCGATTTGATTTTTAGTGTTTTCGGAGTTGCCGATAGACATCAAACATCTTGAAAAAAGCTAAAACAAAGCAGTTTGTTTGGTTCACACCGGCAGGCATTATAATAAAAACGCTAGATAAGTGGATCAATGAACTACTGTTTAATAAAGTCTATATGACTTGGCTGCAAATTCCTGCTCTTTTCTTTTCATTGTAGACTAATAAAGCAGTTCATTTCTCTTCTGCAGGCCATAGTTGTAACACGTGCCCATCCTGACATTTCCCGTTTTATTCTCCGTCATTCATGCTGGATTTTAGCTCTGGTGCAAGCTGTAATTTAGCATTTTCCCATGTATTTTTAGGCCCTGCAGTCTACAGTATGTAGCAGACTTCAGCATGTGGCATAGACATTAACTGTTATCGTTATACCACCACCTCTTTTCAACAGGAAGATGTTTTTATGTATTTAGTCTAGTCTATGCAAGTCTGGCATAGCCTGAGTTTTCACCATTGAAAGAGCTGCCAATTTATAGAAAGTCTGTTTGTACATCACAGTTAACTTTGAACTCAGTTGGGTGTCAGAGACCTTTAACACTCACATGGTCTTGTTGCACGTGACTTTGGCCTGGCTGAACCATGAGGCTAATGAGGGGCTCGTCATCCTTGCCTTTGGTGCGTTTCATTCACATTGCCTGTTTGATGAAGGCTCGGGTGACGTTTCTGGGTAAAGATGAGTGGGTTTTTAACCCATGTGGCACTGCGTACGGTGAGCTGGAGTATTTGACTGACTGAGGTCGGGTTCTGTCGTAAGGGTTCATTTAGATAAACTAGATCAATATTCAAAAGACCCTTGATCTGTTAAATGAACACGTCAAATTCTCAGGAGAGCGAGGCATTCAGACGAGGGATAAAGGAGCAGGAATGAGTGGAATGAGTCTTGAATGCTCCTTTGAGACCTGTTCAATTATGAGATGTGACACAGAAAACCCTTTAGTCAGCCAACTCTCATTCATTCACCTCCTCTGCTCGTATTCTCTCTTCATTCATTCAGCCCACGTGCTAGTTCACTGGATTTGTGATGACGCTTTCTCTCACTTCAGTTTAGGGATACTTGGATAAGAAAATTCTGAATTATTATTAATTATTAATAATTATATTGAAAACAATTTTGGTTGATAGTTAAAAAAAAACTATTGTCTGAATTAATTAATATTTTTATGTAAATGGGAAGTTTTACATTTACATTTTTTGTCTTTAAAAAAAGTTTTAAAGTAAAAGTAAATTTAGGCAACATTACAATATAATATACAATATGAAAATGTTTATTCAGTGGAATACATTTAAACTAAATAAATGTAATTTTTAAATATTTGTATTTAAATAGTACATTTTTCTAAATACATTTTATTTTGTCTTTAAAATAAAATAAAATAAAATAAAATAAAATAAATGAAATACAATAACATAAAACAAATAAAAAAAAAATAATAAATAAATAAATAAATAAATAATTTGTATATAATTTTTATTTTAATAAATAATTCATTCAGTGGAATAAATTTAAATTAAATACATTTAATTTTTAAATAATATTTTTATTTAAATAGTGCATTTTTAAAATACATTTTATTTTGTCTTTAAAATAAAAAAAAAATACAATAGAAAAAATTCAAATAAATTCAAATAAAATAAAATATAGTGGTTTTAAATGCTTTAATTAAATTTAGGCATCGCAACATTTCAATATAATGTACAGTATGAAAATATATATTTAATTTGAGATATGCAGAAGATTATATTTAACAGTGTTAATAATTAGTTAAATGTAAAAATTGTAGAAATAAGCATTCACAATTAAATATTTAGCCAAAAATATAATATAATAATATAATATTTGCTAATAATTTTATATATTAGATATAGAAAGCAGCTATTAAAAACAACAATAAGCTTTCACTTTTCACTGTTTCACTGTGTTTTTAATCAAATAAATTATCAATTTATCAATTAAAAATTGTGGAAATGAGCATGCACACTTAAATATGTGATTTATGTGGTCAAAAAATATGTAACATTTACGAATAAATTTATACAATAGATATAGAAAACAGTTACTGTAAATTGCAATAAGTTTTCACTGTATTTTACAGTAGTCTTGATCAAATAAATGTTCAATTTATGATCAAAAATTAAAAAATAAAAAATTGTGGGAATGAGCATGCATACTTAAATATGCATGCTCACTGATATATACTTGTATCATGCATCTTTATTTTATGCAGTATACTGTGACAGTCACTCTTTCTGTAATAAATATACCTGTCTAACTTTTATTTGTGATACACATGAATGTGAGCATGTTGTTTTTTATTTTGGATTCAAATGAACCTTATATACTTTCTTAAAAGTCTTTTTCTTCCACTGCATTGTGAACATCTGCCGTGACATTCCCAGCATTAGCAAGCACATTCAGACAGAGCAACCGAGCCAGTCGGCTCTCCATCAGTGTGTGTTTTTCATAAGCGTGCGTATCTGCCCTCTAAGGAAGCGGGAACAGATGGCAGACGCGGCTCCTGATGCGCTTACTGTAGTAGTGTTGTAAAAGGTCCAAAGATTCGCACCCCAATCCCACAATCTCCTTATCAAGTAGTGTCACTTTTCACAGCCAAGTTCCGCCCACACTAATATTCACCGTTCCGCTCCGACTGTTTGTTCCTAATCCCAAATGTTTGAGTCACATAGTCAGATGAGATGAGAACAGATAGTGTCGGGGTTTGTTTGCTGTGTCATGTCAGTAAATGTAACCTAGAAGGGTAGCAGATGGTCCAGGGTGGAGTCAGGGGTCATCAAGCCTCACACTCTCTCTCTCAGATGGAAATAAACATCACATGTTGAGCTCAATGACTAAGAATCATGGAAATTTCTTGCATGATTTTCTTGTTCAGTGCTTCCTGTTGTCCTGCTTGGTCTGATTAAGGTTTGTGGGCTGTATTTGCTCATTATGTAATAGATAATCAGCTCATTACTCACAGGAGAATGACTGTCATACAATATGCTGTGTGTTTACACTGTAGGATCATAATGGAGCAGGACTGTAAACAGCATAGACTTTGAGGTGATTGTGTCCCTGTCATTATTCTGTTTAGTGGGTGATCAATATGAGGTTTTAAGGGCAAATGTCTTAAACTTTGATTTTTGGTCTCTTAATCTTGAACGTTTTGTGATTGCTGTTCTCCTGTTTAATATGATATAGCATTCGTAGCCGCCTTATACAATGTGTCCCTGCTTAAATGCATATAACATTTTTAATACACTTATATCGCATTTAATAACTTACATTCAGAAAATATATAATACTTTTATAAATATAAAAATACTTTATTGATCATTTTGTGATTGCTGCTTTCCTGTCTAACAACATTCGTAGCTGCCTTATAGCGTACTCCAGCCTGAATATATATATGTATATATGTATTTTTATATTTATAAAAGTATTATATATTTTCTGAATGTAAG
>JAHKKF010403119.1:0-18446 GCA_019740295.1 Labeo calbasu | reverse complement strand
GTGTGTATGTATGTATATAAA
Organism: Labeo calbasu; assembly: GCA_019740295.1. Taxonomy (NCBI): domain Eukaryota; kingdom Metazoa; phylum Chordata; class Actinopteri; order Cypriniformes; family Cyprinidae; genus Labeo; species Labeo calbasu. The sequence continues at coordinate 18,425 of JAHKKF010403119.1, read as the reverse complement.
TATATATATATATATATATATATATATATAGGCTAGTATTAGTTTTTTTGTGATGTTGACACTGATGACAAGAATTATGACATTTCTATGATATCACAAAGACCTTATTTAAGGCAAAAATAACTATTGATATTGTTACCATGAAATGACATTTTTCATATTGTGATATAAGATTTTGGTCAAATCGACCAACCCTATATTTTGGGTGTTTGTTTACTGGCTCCAAGTCAAAAGTCTCCAGGTCTTTAAAACTTAATTTGTACAAGATACTAAGATCATAAAAAAAAAATGACCCAAATTTAAACCTGACCATAATGATTAAACCAACTGGCCAACTGGTACAACTGTTACAGTTGGTAAAGTACCTAACAATTTCGCCCCCTCTCATAAAAACTATGAATTGTCATGAGTGTGCTGGATGTTCGTGTCTTTTATATATGGTTTGTTAAACCTAAAGTATACTTAGGTTTTTATATTATTATTTTTATTAGGTCTATTATTGTTGCAATCTGTAGTACTTTCCAACTGTTGTTGTTCCGTCTCATCAATTTCTTTGCTAACCATGAAAGTATTTTTGTAACCACTAATGTCACATGGACTATCGTTCTGGGCCTTTTGTCAGTTACACTGCTGTCTATGCAAGGTCAGAAAGCTCACGGATTTCATCCAAAATATCTTAATTTGTGTTCTGAAGACGAACAAAGATCTTACGGGTTTGGAACAACATGAGGGTGAGTAATTAACAACAGAATTTTCATTTTTAGATAAACTAAAAAAAATGTACAAGCAGCACAAATAATGATCCTTGACTTATAATGTATCACTAATTAGTCTCTTATTTCAGTAGACCACCTCAGCTACTGAAGAACAATCTGACATTAATCTACATGTCTTTACATCTCTCAATTAATTCCACTAATTACGCCTTTGTTTTGACTTTATGTAAAGCCCAGGCACCCTTTCATGGCCAGAGGCAGTGGCAGGGTGCCACCCAGACTGTGTTCTGCTATAGTAATCCAGCGCGATTTGGAAAGTCGGGTACACGTGTGTCCTCAGCCGCACGGGGGAGGGGAGGAAACAGGCGGGAGAGTGAGAGAGAGCTGCTATTCCACTCAGCTTACATTTAGCCGCATTATTTCCTCTCAGAACATCAGTCAATATTGTGTAGCTCAAGTCTATTCTTCACTGCTCAGTCTCTTTTCCTCCCCTGCGAGGCATACATAAACAAAAGCCCATTAGAACTCATGGTCCGTGGTTTATATTTGTCTTCTCTGTTTATTTGCCGATGCGTTTCTTCGCATGTGAGCAAAAGGCAACAGGAAACGAGGAGCTGTGTACAAAGAAACAGAGCGGAGTGGAGAAACCCCCAGTGCACAGAACGTTCTGGACATTTTGTGTAGTACATATTTACTATGTATATTTTATTTAGGTATATTTATATTTTCACCAAGGCTGCATTTATTCGATCAAAAATATAGCAAAACAAAAAAAATTGCGATATAATATTATCATTTAAAAGAACTATTTTCAATTTGAATATATTTAAAAATCATTCTAATATGCTGATTTGCTGTTCAAGAAACATTTTTTATTATTATTTTTTAGCAATATTTAGCATTTATCTGAAATAAAAAGCTTTTGTAAAATTATAAGCTATACCATTCAAAAGCTTGAACTCAGTATAATTTTTTGGGGAAAGAAATGATAGAAATTAATACTTTGATTTAGCAAGGATGCTTTAAATTGATCAAAGTGATACAAATATAATAGTATAATGTTACAAAATATTTATATTTCTAATAAATGCTGTACTTCTGAACTTTCTATTCATCAAAGAAACTTGAAAAGTTCTACTCAGCTGTTTTCAACAAAATAATAAATGTTCTTGAGCAGAAATCAGCATATTAGAATGATTTCTGAAGGATCATGTGACACTGAAGACTGAAGTAATGATGCTAAAAAATCAGCTTTGAAATCAAAAGAATAAATTACATTTTTAAATGTATTGGAATAGAAACAGTTATTTTAAATAGTAAAAATATTTGTTTTTGCTGCATTTTGGATCAAATAAATGCAGGTTTGTTAAGCAGAAGAAACTTCTTGAAAAATCTTACTGTTCAAAAACTTTTGACTGGTAGTGTATATTTATTTTTACATCTTGCTTTAAACATTTTAAACCTACTTGGCTAATGACTAAGAAATCACTTCACTTTTGTGACCCCGATTCAGATTCGTGACCGATTCTTTGCCGTCCCCCAACCCCCTACGGTTTAATGTCTACTACATAGATCAAAGGAAAGTCCCACAAAAGGGTGATTAAAAAACATCAGGAAGGATTAATTTAGAACCACAGCAATGGTCCCGCCGTCTCTAGCGCTCATTAGATAATGAGCTAATGCAATATTACTCCATTATTTAATCTTCCAGAGAACTTACTGCCAGTTTAGGCATGTCTAGACATTCAAGGATGAGAGATCTCAACACATCAGCAAGACACAAGAAGACTAAGTACACAAAAACTGAAATTTGCTAAGTTATCAACGTCATTTGCAAAATAAATAAAAACAACCAAACTGAAAAGGGAAGATAAGTAGTTTAACGTTGCAGATGGACAACAATCAGTTAAATCTAAACCACAGAAGATCAAGTTTCACACTTTAGTTTTTTCTCACACTCTTCTGCTGTTGTTCCTACATAGGAAGTATCCTTTAATGAAAGGTCCTAGAACAGAAATCACGCTTGCTTTGTTCTACAACCCTGCTCCTGTTCCCCCATAACGCAAACCCCACCCATGCTCATATTCTTCTGCTTTATTATGGGATGTGTGTGCGCGTCCCATGTGTGTGCGCTCATGTTCTAGACAGACGAAACGCTGTCAGATCTTCGTGACAACATTGTACCATTGTGCAAATGTGTTCACAGTTGTGTATGGGACAGTAGAGGGGGTGATGATGTAGCGCGTGCGCTTGTGGGTATGTGCGTTTGGGGGTTGAGGGTGTGAAAAAAAGAGGGGAAGACTCCACAAAGGAAACTGGCACCCACACAGATGAACAAAGCAGTCTTGATTGCCTTTTGTGATACGATGCTGTATGGTCTGGTACCTTTCATCCAACAATGATGGAAGGGATAAGAAACAGGGTGGGGGAGGACTGGGCACATTGAGCTATAACAGACCCACTCAGGGAGACTCCATATTCGTGTTTCTGGGTGTGTTTAGATTTAAATATTCTTTGTATTAAATGGCGATAAACAGAAGTACTGGCTTCGTCTCAAAAATGCACCAAGATCTTCCTTCTTTCCCAGACCCTCCTGACATATTAGAGCACGGTCCCTTGGGGACGATAAAGGCTTGATTGCCTCACAGACTCTAGACAGTCTGCCATGGTAAAAATGAAAGTTTTACTTCCTCTCCTATAATCTTTGATTATACTCACAGACTCAATGACGTACCAAAAGCATCATTCAAACTGAAAGGGCATGTTCCTTTTTGACTTTGGAACAGAAGCTTTTCGATTCTCAATGCGACTTCTATCTAATGCTGCCTAAAATGAAGTTCCATGATTATCATAGGTAATGACGCAGTCCTGCGTACGTCACCCATTCAATCGTTAAAGGGATAGTTGACCCAAAAATGAAAATTCATGACGTTGCAAACCTATAAGACCTTCGTTCATCTCCAAAACACAAGTGAAGATATTTTTGATGAAATCCAAGAGCTTTCTGACCCTGTATAGACAGCAATGCAACCGACACGTTCAAAACCCAGAAAGGTAGTAAGGACATCATTAAAATAAGTCAGTGTGACATAGGGTTGGGAAATCCCAATTTTTACAGAACGGTTGACCGATTCTCTTTTTTTTTTTTTAACTTGAAAATGTAACTACAACAGGATTAACCCTTTAGTTAAAGAAAAATCTATTTCTAGTTGTCAACATGATGTAAATGTTTTCAACATTTCTTTGCAGAAAAAATGCAAACTACATCTTGTACAAAGTTGTCTTATATTAAATTCAGAAATAACAAGAGTAAAATGCTTTAAAAAAAAAAAAAAAATCTCAAGAGTCAAGGTAATTTGTCAGCGCCGATAGTCCTGTGGTTAGTGCGCCGACATATACTGTGCAACTGCGCTCACGGCGAACGCTTTGCTGATCCCGCTCCCCTCTCTCTGTCTAATACTTTCCTGTCATCTCTCCACTGTCTTATCTGAATAAAAAAAAAGTCAAGGTAATTCAACTTCAAAATGACTGAAGGTATAACACCAGTACACCATTATTAACTATAAATGTTTTGTAAAAACAATGAACAGCGGCTTTCAGCCTATCAACATGATGCAAACATGAAATATCACACATATAATAGTAGTTCTTCACAGTTCTTCTTTTTTTTTTTTTCTCGATGTGTGTTGATGCATTTGTCTTCGTATGCTTATGAACGCACATCCACTGACACAGAAGAGACGCAATAGTTAAATAAAATTGTTATTTTGTTTTTTTTGCACACAGAAAGTATTCTCATAGCTTCATAAAATTACGCAGGAGTTGCCTTGCAGTCTATGCAAGGTCAGAAAGCTTTTAGATTTCATCAAAAATATCTTAATTTTTGTACTGAAGATGAACGAAGGTCTTACAGGTTTGGAACGACATGAGGGTGAGTAATTAATGACAGAGTTTTCATTTTTGGGTGAACTGTCCTTTTAAAAGCTAACTTTTACCAAAGTACACACCATTTTTTTAAATGTTTAAAACTGAAAAACTACTAAAGTAGTGTATATAGTGCATATTTTCACTCAACACTAGACCATTCTATTTTGCATTTACATTAAGCATTGCTAAATAGTTAGAAAATTGTTTTGTTTCATTCATAAGACTAAGAATAAGACTACTGGCGCCCTCAAAAACATCTGGTGCATGCTGCCCTTTGTCATTGCCCATAGGGTGTGGTTCATTGATTGATCCAAAGCAGATCAAATTCAACAAGCTAATCAGCGCTGGATATGTTACAGGGGGAAGTCAGAAATCATATCATGTGGGCCTTTAACTGTATTACTGGCACAGCCAGCCGTAAATCTAATATGTGACATTGCCTGAATATGTTTTTCTGCAATATTGGGTTTCAGGGTCTGGGCTTTGACATGTCTGCGTATTTGTATCGCCACACAAGTCTTACCAGCGACCCGTGCATTCGGCACGGGTCATTTCAGAAGACAATTGTAAAAAACCCCTCTTCTCATCGTCGACCAGACCAGACCCATTACACAATATCAGCAGTTTATTTGACATTTAAGAGAAGTGAGAGACAATTTCCCCCCTTAAAAATTCTGTTTTAGTCTAAATGTTTACCGCAGGTTATGCAAGAATGTCAACCGTTTCATTTAGCTTCAGTATAAAGACAAGATGAAGTTGTGTAACATCTGTTTCGACAAACGATTGCAAAAATAAAGAAGTACTGCAGCAACGTCCCAGCAGAGAGCACAGATCCCAGCCATTCTCATGCTAAAATCCCCCACGTGGGCAGGATCCATGTCTTTCTGCCTCTCTTGGACATTCATGACTTTGCGTTAGCATGAGGATGGGCCTGATCCTATCACAGAAACTACGACTGAAAGAACAGGTTTGATGGACAAAGCCCCCCCTCCACAATTTAATCTGCCGAGCTCTGGCGAGCAATCCGGCTCTTCATTCCAGCAGGGCTTCCTCGGTGGGCTTCTTCCAGGTGCACAAACAAAGGCAGTCAGGGTAACAATACGCTGTCTATCACGAGGGGGAGGGTGTGCGGGTCTGGCATGCCGTTATCTCTTTCAGTACCTGCTGGAAACTTAATGCAGTTGGACGTACTGATGCCCGGTAGACGGCTGAAAACCACACTTGTGACCACATCACTACATTTCCAGCGCTTTATGGAGTACTTCAAGCCACAAATCATTCAGAAATGTTTTACGGCTCACTAACACAAAAATGATCTGCAAACCTCTTCGTGGCCAGTAAAATGGTTAACATTATCATGAGAGCGCATGAGAGACAGATTTACAGAGGAAATGCTGCTACTGCTGCAAGGTTTTTTAATCTTGAAAGCTGCAATATCATTTCAACACTTGGGTTCTCACTTGGTTTTGATCAACGATTTTACCTCCCATACACAATACCAAAATGTACACTCTTAAAAATAAAGGTGCTTCACAATGCCATTCACAAAAACAGAAAGGTTCTCCAGATTATAAAAAGGTAAGAAAGTGATGGTTCTTTAAAGAAGTTTTGACTGAATGGTTCTTTGTGGAATCAAAAATGGTTCTTCTATGGCATCGCTGTGAAGAATCTTTTAAGGACCTTTATTTTTTAAGAGCGTAAAGCAATAGTTCACCCAAAACTGAAAAGTCTGTAATCACTGACTCATCTACAAGTCATTCCATAACTGTCTTTATTCTCTGAAACACAAAGATATTTCGTCAAATCTCTGACGATGTCGATGCTGTTTGGTTCCCATTAATATTTAAAATATTTCCTTTTAGGGCCTTATGAAATCTGTTTTTTTTTTTTTTTTTTCATTTTATTTTTTCTGGATTCCGTTTTTTTGTTTTATTTTTTTCTGAATTCTGTTTTCTTCTGTTTTAATTTTTCTAGACTCTGTTTTAATGGTTAAATTAAAAAAATATTAAACAGAAAGCATGTCTAGTTAACTGAAATCATGAAACTTGCACAATTTACCAGCCATTTATTAAAAGTTTCACAAAAACATGATTTTTTTTTCTCAAATTCAGTATTATTTTTTTACCAATATCTGTGTTTTCCATTAATTTTCTGGATTCTTACAATTATGATTAGTTGCATTTTATTGTTTGAGTCTGCATTTTTCCTCCGTAGTCTTAGCAACACTTTCGGGAACTGATCTGTGACTCATTTTAAGTCATGACTCACCGGTTGAGAACAACATATTAAATACAATATATTTCTCCCAAAACACACCTTTCTGTTGTTGTTGTTGTGAAGATCTGTGTACACCTGCATCAACGTTAAGCCGGATTTGCCGTTCTATTGTTTGTGGCAGATTTATATCATGTTTTGCTAAATTAAACCCATAAATAGTGATTTTGCACAGATGCAAGACATGAATAGAAATGGAGACCTTTAGAAGTTCTTCCACGACTCGAAAAACTATCTGTCCTAAAATGGACAAAGTCTTTCCCCCAGCTAAAACACTGCTCAGTAAATATTTAGAAAGTTTCCCCTGAGCCTTGTCTGCATGTGTCTGTGTGAGACAGACAGATTGGGCTAAGTGACTGTGCTGTATACAACATAAATTTACGGGATTTTGTTTGTGATTGTCTCAACATTAAATATGTACGCTACTGTACAGTCGTACAGTGTAAAACGACTGTGTGTGTGTTGTGGAGAAGGTTAGCAGCACAAGCAAAGGCAACGCTACGACACTCCCAGTTCTTGGCACAAATACTGGAGGCTCCATATCGCCGGCTGTGAGTTGTAACTTGCTCAGCAGCAGCCTCCAAAACAGAAGGCGTTTATTTTGTCCCAGCTGCCACACCCAGCAAAAGTGTTTTTTCGGCTGAGGAAAGATGGCATGCTGCCTTATAACAGCGCAAGCCCTAAAGCACTGGAAACCCCAGCCTCTATTAATATCACCAGAGATGGTTTATTATTGATTGGTGTGATTGGAAAAAAACACCGCCCTCATTGACCAGACATAAATTGATCCCTCAGCCCCGTTTTTCCCTGAACAACAAAACATATTGGTTTGCCAATGATGACTGTGTTCAATAATACCTTCCAGTACAAATATCTTTTGTTCTTAAAGGGATGGTACACCCAGAAAATCTCATTATTTTCTTAACTGCATGTTGTTTAAAGGTTTTAGGTGATTATAGGCGCTCTTTTCAAAATAATGAAAATGAATGAGACCTGTCAAGCTCCAAAACAACACAAAAGCACCATAAAAACAGAAATGTTACACTCTTAAAAATGTCACACCCCTTTGTCTTTTGGCATTTTTGTTGACATCAGCTTGCTGATTTGTGAACAAATCGTTTTGAAGTCAATGAATGTTCATAAAATCAGTCATTCATGAATTTAACTGAACGGATTGTTCAATGGCTTGAAGTGGACTGCACAAATTGTGTGGTGTTACTATTATTTATTTTGTTTTTTTTATGTCAATTTTGACATTCAGTCTCTTATACTGGGCAAAGAGCTACCAGAACAGTCTTCAAAAATTCACTTTATGTGTTCGCTTTTAGGTTAGGAATGATTAAGTGATTTTATAGTTGGGTGGACTATTGTTTTAAATGCTCTGCCTTACATAAAGGATTCATCAGTCTTCCTCAGTGAAGTCTCTCTCAGGATGTGCTGCAAGAGCTCTGTGCCTGTTGCCAAAATGCGAAACGCAAGAGTCCTTGAGGGATCGCTCCGCCCACACTGTGACCTGGCCCCACCCTTAACCCCTCATGTGACCAAGCCCAAAAATCCCACACTTCCAGTTCCCACCACCGCCTGCGACATTTATTTATCTTTCCGTTTGCTTAGATAGTTTATTTATTCACTTTTTTATTTAACTTAGCCTCTAATGCACAATCCCTCCACACTGACGTACAGTATGCGACCTGTGGGCATGCAGAGCCGAGTCATGGGGTACCTCATTCTGAAACATGCGTTTCTGGGACAGAGTTGAACTTAAGGTCAAGAGAAAGGCCATCAGATAGCAATCAGATAGTTGGCATGCAACATCACTAGCCACGGCGATAACGTCTTCATAATGAACAGTACCACTAATATCGGAGGGCTGCTTCATGCTGCTTCGTGAATGTTTCAAATTAATTCTGAAAGAAAACTATGAGCGGCTCAGATAGAGATGATGAGTCACACTTGCGCCTGAACTGAATCCGTGCCCGCAGAGCTCCGTGGAAAGCTCAGCAGACTTCCACGGAATTAGAACATTCATTCACAAAGCTCTTTACATATTTGGCCTAATTTGATAATGCTTTCTACTACAATCTATTAATCTTCGCCATGCTTAAATGCGTTCCACAGAGTTCAATAGATTTCCTGCAAAATCAAAAAAGAAAGTACAAAAAAATCCGGGGTATTCCATGTTTACACTAGTGCGTTTTCATTTTTAAAACGGCAGTTTAAAATATAAACAATCCTTGTCTACACTGGCGTTTTCACTGCGTTTCAGAAACGATCTCCGTCTACACTACACAACCGAAAACGCTTCCCTGATAGCATACATACATCACAGAGACGTCTATTTGACACCTGCATTTACATCTGCAAGATATATTTTTTAGAGTGTTTGCTCACCTGCAATACGTCTGCAGGATGTTTCCTATCAGATGTCAAATAGACGTCTATTAGATGTCTTTAAGATGTTTATGATTTAGAATGTATGTAAATTTGACATTTGTACACAGCAGATGCTTTCCAGATCAAGTGATCTTTAACAAACATCTTGCAGATGTACGTGTGCTATCTGGGATGTCACATGACCATGCAGGCTGCTTACGTCATCAAGGATGTTTTAATTTAAGAGAAGTAACCGTAATAAAATGTACATTTTTCCTTGGGATTTAAAAATACTGTAATTTATTTTTTTACATTGCAATTTAACAGTTGTGAGCCTCCAAAATAAGATGCAACAAATGATCATGATGTTATTGTTTACACAGTCGTCAAGAATACGCAGAACGAATGTGGGCAGGTATTGCATTGTTGCATCTCTGTTTTGGTCCATTTACACTGAAATGCAACCCTGGAGTTTTCAAACTAAAACGGGGTCTTCAGCATTTTCGAAAGTCTCAGTTTGAGACTCAGTGTAAACAAAAGCAAAAGTTCTTAAAATGAAAAAGCAATAGTGTAAACGTAGCCTTAAAAAAAAATCAAATTTCCAAAAAAGTTTTCATATCAATTGCATAGAAAAACCATTTTTGCAACAGATGTATTTTATGTGATAAATCCTTTGAGATGCATCATCTCATTTTCTAGGGGGTTCACCCTTTTTGGCAGAACTTTGCAGTGAACAATGGGAGCTTTTCCACCGCGTAGTTCTAGGAACTCAATTCCAGGAACTATCCAGCATGGTGGTTCCTAGAGAACCAATTTCCAATTACAAACGTCAACAACCGGTGAATAGAGGAATCTGTGATGGGAGCTGTTTTTGTTGTGTGTTGTGGGTTTCGTGATATCGGAGATAAAATATAAACGCACGATAAACGTGATTAAAAGAGCTACATCCCGTTATTATTGCTTTTTTCCATGTTTGTGGAGGAAATATTTTTACACGACTTTTTAAAAATGCCGGATAGCCAGTGTTTCGTATGCGTTTGACCAGTCAGTGTACACTTAAGTCTCTGGTAGTTCCTATAGGACCGTTTTATACCCTACTCTGAAGTATGAGCTAATTTAGCTCACCCAAACAGAGTTTTTATAACTAAATACGTTCCTAGTTCCTGCGGTGCGAACATTCCAAAAAGCGGGAACTTCCACCAACAGAAATTTTTTTTCACTAAAAAGAACCTTTTCGTGGAATGGAAAGATTCCACGGATGTTAAAGGTTCTTCATGGAACCATCAATGCCAATAAAGAACCAAGGCACAGTGGGTAATATATTAAATAAAAACCACAGCTGAATGTCCTCTCACACAGACACGGGCTGAGAGTGTGAACGTGAATGAAGAACGCCGGTGGTGGTCAACGGAGACAGCGTGGCTGGTTTTGTTCTGGTTTAATGAAGCATGGCATCACATGATGCCAACGCGGACTACATGCTGCCCATATCAGCTCTGTCTACAGATCGGATCCCAGCATGATGAAAGTCTGCTGTTTACTACACCCGACCATCACCTGAATAGACCCCAAATCCCAAACAAGAAACTCTCTCTCTACATCCATCAATAAATCCAACACCTGATATTCCTGCTCGTCTTTACTAATGATGTTTCCATCCAATAACTAGTTAGCTCTCCTTTAAAAAGCATGCAAAAATTCCCATGTGCAGCTGCAGAGCACTCAGTCACGGAACAGACAAGATAATGCAATCACTCCATTTAGAGCTTTTAGAAGAATAACGTGACCACGCACGCAATTCACATCCACACTTGAGAATGATGGATGGACAGCTCTCAATGTGATAATCAGCGTTTCCTCTTACATATCAGCTTATCTTGTATAGGGAGGCATTGTGTACCACAAAAGCAGATTACAAAACATCTCAACCCCGTCCTCTTGCCTCATCTTAAGGGAGAATGTACAACTGTGGCAGTCAGTACCTTAGAGAGGTGCTGTTAGTGAGTGATGATGATGCTTTGGACTAATGGGACGGATGCATTTCATAGCTTGACCTAAATTCAGAACCAGCGCGATGGCTTTTCAATGTAGCTTTGGATTCCAGTGGAGACAAAAATCAGTATATACAATAGAGCTGACCTACATCTGTACAATTGTCTGGTTTCACTATAAATCACATGGTTGACACAAAAAGCTTAATAGGCTAGTCTACTCAAAAATGCAAATTCTGTTATCATTTACTCATCCGGAGAATATCAGAATGCTTTCTTTAATTCTTCGGTGAAACACCAAAAGCTATTTTTACAATCAGCTGCATTAAAAACGCAACTGGTATTTCTTGCAGTTAATCGTTCTGCAGGTTTGAATGTGTGCAAGCATAAACGATGTTTGAGATCAAACAAAGATTTTTAAAAAATAACCACGAATGTGAAAACTCTTATCAAGAATCAGGTTTCAAACCCGCATGACTTTCCTTCTGGCGTGGAACACAAAAGGTGATGTAAGGCAGAGCAACCAGGCCCTTTACCATTCGCTTTAAAAAAAGTGGCACAACCTTTTGTCTTTGGCAGACGTAAGGAAGTCATACTGGTTTGCAACACCACGAGGATGAGTAAATGATGACAGAGTTTGTGGGTAAACTGTCCCTTTAAGACTCAGCCACCACAAACTGATATCTAAGGCAAGTTCCAAGAAACAGAACACAAAGGTTAGACCAAGTCAATGATGGCAGAATTGTAATTTTTGTGTGGACTATCCCTTTAAGAGACACACCAGTCTCAGTCCAGCAGCGTAATGCCATAATAGAGTCTTTTGTCTTATTAATACAACTTTTGAGAACAACGCCATCCTTATGGTGATGGATGGACAAATCCTCAGGATCCCCACAACGGGTTTGCAACGGCTACAAATGTCGCAAAGCTCCCGGGGAGCTACGGGCTCAGCAAGAACCCGTCCCTGTTGACAAATGAAGAGCTCCTGCAATACACATGAAGTCCGGCAAGTCTGGATGATGCAGGTCAATGTTTAACCGCACGCATGTTACACATTACATCGGTGGGCAAACATTTGCGTGCTACTTTCTCATAAGGCATGCAAAACGCATGCAAGCCGCACTTTATACTTAACTGACACTCGTGGAATATGCATGTGTCGACAGCTTTGATAAGACTATCTCGCACAGTTCCTTATCAGATGAGTGCAGGCAAGAAAGATCAATGACTGAGCTGAAGGTGTTAGAAACGTGTCCGTGTTGACAAATAAACTTTTCAAGTTGATGTTAAAGTGTGATTTTTGAGACGCATCTGTGTTAAACAATTGCATTAGGGGTGGTCATTTGCTCATTAAAATACACAGGTCTATCGCGCTGGTATGAAAATGAAGGACTTCAGTTAGAGATATCGTTATTTTAGCGCTGGGAACAACTTACCCCATGTGAGATGCTTGGCAGAGAGAAGAAGCGTGTGCCGATGTGTTTAATCTTCATTTACAACGTTTACATGAGATTCCGTAATTCCTTGATCGAGTCTTGAAGGATCCGTTCCGAGCCAGAAATAACTGATGTTATAAAAGTCAAAACTTTCGCGGAGTCATTGCTACATGTAATCTAATCTCGAAAGCAGCCATATTTAAGATAAACGTCAAAAAGTGAAGAAAAACACGTTGTGTTTGGGTTAACGTCTCTGGGACGCGTCAGGTACGGCTGTTTCCCGTTTAATTCACAAATCTGTAATCCCATGCGCTGTTCGACTGAACAACAACCTCACGGTCTGTGCGCGGCGACGTAATACACACACTCTCACTAGCACGCGCACTGCAACTCCACACAGCATGGAAGAGCGCAGGATGCCTGCGTAATGATTTTTACACCCCTAATTTGCCTGTTCATGAAAATACATGTATTACAAAAACACATATAATTGCATACGGTCGCAAAAGATGTTTTCCCCACTCGATTAGAATGTGTAGGATCAAAACGGCACATTTGTGGTAGTATTTTAGTTTCTGGGTAGAAATGAGGTCCAGATGTGTATGTGTGCGTGTGTGTGTGTGTTTTTTTTTTTTTTGGTTCCACCTCCTCACTTCCTCTCAACTCTAAGCTGTTGAGAGTTTTTAGTCTTTGTTTTTGTCTTTGTCACTGTATTTGTTTATGACTTTTATTGTGGCCAAGCCAGCATTTTTACACAAAGATTTTAAATGGTTTAAAGGGATAGTTCACTCAAAATGAAAATTCAGTCATTAATTACTCACCCTCATGTTGTATTAAACCCGTAAGACCTTCATTCATCTTTGGAACATAAATTAAAGATATTTTTGATGAAATACGTGAGCTCTCTGACCCTCCATAGACAGCAAGGGTCCTACCATGTTCAAGGGCTAGAAAGGTACTAAGGACATTGACAAAATAGTCCGGTTCAACCATAATTTAATGAAGATACAGGAAAACGTTTTTGTTGCGCAAAAAACTAAAATAACTTTATTCAGCAATTCTTGTCTTCCACGCTACCAGTGTCATTTTGGAGAATTAAGAGGAAAGCATGCGTCATGGTGCTCTCCAAAATGGCACTAGGGTGATGCAGAGGAGAAGAACTGTTGAATAAAGTTATTTTAGTTTTTGCGCAACAAGAAGTATTTCCATAGCTTCATAACATTACAGTTGAACCACTGATGTCACATGAACTATGTTGTTGATGTTCTTGGTACCTTTATTGACCTTTAACGTGGTTGGACTCTTGCTGTCTATGCAGCATCAGAAAACTCTCGAATTTCATCAGAAATATCTTAATTTGTGTTCTAAAGATGAACGAAGGTCTTTCGGGTTTGGAACGACATGAGGGTGAGTAATTAATGACAGAATTTTCTTTTTTGGGTAAACTAAACCTTCAGATTGTTTAATTATAAGGAGTGATCTGGAGGTCAAGTATCAAAAAACTTGGGATTGCTGTTGACTGGATTGTTATCTGTTTGAGTTCATCCATTGTCAGTTACACTTGGCCACATAAATGTGTCTATGCAAAACATAAATCTAGTTTACTTTTTCCCACGCTGTATTCGCACAATTAATTTACGTGATGATGTAAATTTCCAGTGCTGATATGCCAGGTGGCATTTGATGATGTTCCTCATCCTTTGTTCCCAATGTTGGAAAAAGTTACTATTAATAGTAATACATTACAATATTGCGTTACTTCAATAAAAAAGTAACTAATTATGTTACTTAGCTACTTTCTATAGAAAGTAATGCATTATGTTACTTTTGCGGTACTTTTTTTTTGTCACCTGAGATGGGCTTATTTATTTTTAATAACAAATAACCCAGAAGTTATATTTTTGGCAACTGTAAAAGCTCTTTCACACTAAAAATCAAATGAATAACCCTCAGGATGAAGGAATAAAGGTGTTATTGCATTGCATTGACCCTGGACCATAAAACCAGTCATAAGTAGCCTGGTTTTTTTTTTTTCCAGATTTGCAAATATTTGTGTCTCAGCCAACAATAACTCAGTCCTAACAAACCATTCATTAATAGATCAATAAAAGCTTATTTATTCTCAATTTTCAAAAAATTGACCCTTATGGCTGGTTTTGTGGTCCAAGGTCACATTTGAAAAAGTAACTAAAAAGTAATCTGATTACATTACTTGTAATGCATTACGCCCAACACTATTTATTCCTCACTTGCATGCAGATTCTAGGACTTCTGAACCGTATGCTGATGTTTGGGAGGAGTAAAGTTTATGTTTGTGGCCTGGAACAACCAGATGCATTTGCATTTGGCCAAGTCGTGTCTTGCACCTGATGAGGTGGTTTGAGAATGTGTTTGGGCGGGCATTTACACTTCGTTTCTTATGGCATTAGCTTTGTTCCCTTTTAGCTTAAATGGGCCAACTTGAACATTTCCTCCTTTAAATGTTTGTAAAATTCGCCCGGTCTACATGGGAAACGCCCCACAGCTTCCTAAACCTGTCTCTTGTGACTTGTGCCTTCAGCTGTAAACTTTGTACAATCAACATGAAATCATCTTATTTCAGTGACCTACTACACTAATGTCGAGTTTACATGTGGTCAGTCGTAAATTACTCATCTTATTTGACGTCTGCTCATATATGCGTAAACCACCTTCGCTGAGTCACTAGAATCTGTTTAACGGTTTATTATCCTTCTGTTTTTTTTTACGTCATTGATGTATCCATTGATATCTGCCAGTATCATGGCTTTTTTTTTTTTTGTCTTGATGAACACGTTTCGCCTCAGGTGTGCCGTTTGGTCTAGGCTTGTTTGTCATTGGGGCTATGTTGTATCGTGTTCACACAGGGAGGGCAGGTATGAATCATAAAAGATTTAGCTCATTGAGCACTGCTTTTAAATGCAAACTTTCCTGTTAATACAAGACAGAACCTTCTTAATAATGACCACGTGCTTCATTTCATCCTGGTGCACAGATAAGCCCCTCAAGCAGGTATGGAAATCAGTGAGTCATCAAGAATAACGACACATTCACCTCAAAGTGATTCCTGTTTTGGTTTAAGCACCAATGAGTGAGGTGATTTCATTGTTGTAAACAGTCAAACTCACCCTCAGTCAGTACGGATTCAGGCGTCTCAATCCGTACAGATAGATGTATCTCAGAAACGTCCAGGCGACTCCGGTTTGAACTCTACATTTCTTTCAGCACGGGGGGAGGGGTCAGGAACCCTGACCTCACTTCCTGTGGCGACTTCACAAGCCGTGCATTGTGTGTGAGAATGTGACAGGGCTCCTGGGACTCCTCCACATCTGGCAGCTGTTTTGACCTCCCCCATCCCTTTCCACCGCCAGGAAGATCTATGGTACTCACCTCAGGAACTCCCCGAAAATAACTGCACAAGCTGGAACTTCATTTCCATGCCGTTATTTACATCACACATGCTCAGTTAAGCTCTGACACATCATATTTGGTCTGCCACACTTTGGTTTCTACCATCAGGTTTACCCAGAGTTCCGGTTTTGATGTGGTTTATGTCAAACGTCTTTTGCGAGCACCTCGCCCTTCAGAGGACAGACGTTGGAGGTCATTATGAGTTCCTCTTACTAAAGAAGAACAAGTACATTGCTGTTTTCCCATTAATGCTTCTGGAGTTATTTAGAGTTGGCACACACTTATTTCGGCCTTTTTAAGAAGTACCACATTCGTTTAGCGCCTTTCTCACAGGGGCTTGACACACACGTGCTCTCGCTAGGTGCAGAGAGAGGATGCTGCTAATTTTAGATTGTGTCTTATGTTGATAAAGTCAGTGCATGTAGCTTCCTGTTTTACTTGAATATGAAAAGTGTGTATCCTCTAACATTCTGCACTAAAAGATTGTTTAGAACATTATAGGAATAATTTCCACGTGTTTTAAAAATCTAATTTAATCAGACTACTCATTTTTGTTAAAAACTTTTTGATGCAAACTACTCCAAAATATGATAATCTACTTGAAAGGGACTCCTTTTTAAAATATAAAGTTGTGATAATAATAAAAATTACATATTTATGTTTAAAAACATGTATGATGAGAAAAACATTAAGTGTTATCAGAAAACAATAATAGGCTTTTACATTAAGCAGATTGTTACATTTTTTTTTTCTTTTTTTAAACAATACACTGTATGGGTAAAATGATTAAAGTTTCTTTTATGCCAACAATCATTAGGATATTAAGTAAAGATCATGTTCCATGAAGATATTTTGTAAATTTCCTACTGTAAATATCTTAAAACTTAATTTTTGATTTGTAATATGCATTGCTAAAAACTTCATTTGCTCAACTGTAAAGGCCATTTTCTCAATATTTTTTTTTTTTTTTTTTTTGCACTCTCAGATTCCAGATTTTCAAATAGTTGTGTATCAGCCAAATATTGTCCTATCCTAACAAACCATACATCAATTAAAAACGTATTTTTTCAGCTTTCAAGTAATGTATAAATCTAAATGTCAAAAAATTGACCCTTATGACTGGGTCACGTATGCATGTATTTTCACATGCGAACAATAAATAAACATCGGCTACATTTTTTTTTCTCTCATAATACTCAATTCTGATTGGTCAGCCACTACATTCTGTGATCAAATATTTTTATACAAAGGCTGTTTCACTATATTTGACCATTGTGGTGACTAAAAAGCTTTCCTGTGTTGGTTTCAAGTCTCTATAGCATTGTGCGGCCTATTGCCACATTTTAAAATGATTCAAACTCAATATTCCAAGTCCATTTGTCCATGTATTTATATTGTGAGTAAGAAGTGAATAATGTGCAGTCAGATGGTAATTATCACAAAATACACCCTGACAGGGTGATCAAGTCCTTGATGCAAACTGATGATCAGCTGATTTTGCAATAACCTATATGTGTATATCTTATATCCATATTATAGTGTCAGTGGTCCCTGTAAACAGAAGTTAAACAGAGTATTTAGTACACATATAGTCAGAAGAAACATAATCCGGGCGTGAAATACAGAACTGTGCTCACATTCATTTCCTCTCCTTAATAGAGCGGGAACACCTCCAGCATTGGTGGATTGGCATACCCTTCCTCTTTTTTCCATCTTCAAAACTGACTATTTATATTTCTAGAACATCTGTGGATTCTCTTTTTGTCATGTGCTCTGCAGTCCTGTGATCCAGTGAGTGAGTCTGATGTCTTGTGATGAGTCTACAGTCACAGCGGCAGTCATTGATTTGTTCATTTTACGTTGCATCATTTGTTTTAGATAAAGCTCTGTCAAGTTGTTAGAGCAAAAACTCTATCAGGTTTGCTGTGGCAGTGTCAAACATGCCGCAAAACCACAATGTTTAAACGTTTTATAAAAATCAACCTTCGTTTCGCTTTCTGAGGCCTGTTTTACACCACACATGGAAGTAGTACGTATGTAAAACGTATTTATATCGACCAGGGGTGTGGTTTTCTTGCACATTTAGGCTATTTTGAAAAGCATTCGCGGAAGAAATTAGAGCACCACAGGTTGAGTTCGTTTTTTTTATTTTTGACGTTATGTACCGCAGCCGTCGAAAAGTTGATCTGTAGACAAAGAAAAATGAGAGTACTTCCGTGTTGATCCTTAGAAAGAATACCTGGCAACGTAAAGACTGAGCAAGCGAAGGAAAGACATTT
>JAHKKF010403086.1:0-17572 GCA_019740295.1 Labeo calbasu | reverse complement strand
AGAATTGTGAGTTTATATTTCTCAGAATTGCAAGTTTATATTTCACCATTTTTAGAAAACAAGTCAGAATTGCGAGTTTGTATCAGGCAGTTCTGAGCAGAAAAGTCAGAGCTGAAAGTTGTAAACTCACAATTGTGACAAAAAATCAGAAATGCAAGATAACTTCATAAAAACTTCCTTAAAAATGCAAGTTTGTATCTTGCAATTTTGACTTTTTTTCTCAGATTGTAAGATGTAAACTCAATTGCGGGAAAAAAAAGTGAGAATTGTTAAAGAAAAAGTGGCAATTACCTTTTTTAATTTTTTTTTTAATTCAGTGAATTTGTGCCTGAAATTAATTATTTACATAAAATTGTCCCAAAACTTTATTTAATGCATAATAACATATACAAGTAATAAGTATAACATTATAATTTTACACAACTATAAACCACCCAGAGCATGTGATTTTTGCATACGGTTTTCTTTTCATAAATTCAGAAATCATTTAGTACAAAATGTATTGGTCTTTCATGATTTGTCTGTTAAAACATTTACACATAGATATCAAATACAACTTTGTGCATATGCACACTTAGTGAATGAGACCCACTGTGTTCTGCAAAATAATAGCAAGACAAATTTCTAGTAAGGTGTCCTAGTAGGCTGCATGCAAAAACAAACATACAATACAGCCAGTGTAGTCTAATTCACAAATGACTTTGAGTTCTTATGAACCAGTTCTTTTTAGTGAATCAAAAACATACAGTGTCACAGCTGTAGTTCGATTCATGAACAAATGACTCTTATCAATTGATTTCTTTTGTAAATCAGAATTATACTGCACCTCCAGTTTAGTCTGATTCACAACCAAATGACTCTTACGAACTGGTTGTTTTTAGTGAATCTCAAAATCTCCTGTTCCTGAAAAGAATGATTCTTTTAAGTTGAAACTTCTTTTAAGTGTAAACTATACAGATGTACTCAGTTGAATCAGGAAACCTGTATCACTACCCAGCCTAGGTGTAGCATTTGTTTAAATGACTCCAAGCTGTGTTTTCATTTAAAGCTAGCTGCCAAGAGCTCACATATCACGTAACATCTACCGCTATAGAGTAACACGACAGCACCAGTGTCTTTCATCTGAATAATTTTAACATGACTCAAGTCCGGACCAGTCTATTCTCACTTGTTTTAAAGCTTAATTACAGAAATGCCTGCCTAAATTAGAAACACCACCTGGTTGATTAGTTCTGAAGCAGCTCCACGTCTTCAGCAACTGTCAGTGAGCAAGCACAATTGCTGTTGAACCATCAAAATTTCTGAAGTGTTTGCATTTACAGGCATTACTGGTCAGTGCATCAATTACAGTACGTCTTAGTAACCACCACAACATGCTGGAATTTATTTAAGCCCGATGGCCAGTAAGGGAGGAGATGTGTTCTGCAGGATGGGGGGAAGTCGTGTATTGCATGTTTTTTGTATGTTAGGTAAACACTGTAGTACTTGCAGAGAGCTTTGACATGTCAGAATGATTTGCTGATGAAGAGTCCCATTAATCCCCAGACTAGATGTTTTTCTTTTTAAGACATCTGCTTATGGTTTCCCATCCTTGGCAATACTGGATTCCCCATGCTTGAAATTAATTTGAATAATCACTAGCTTTTAACCCTGCTGTTTACAGACAGAGGTTCATGCAAAGCTGCATACAAACAACATTACACCATTTCAAAGAAGGAGGAACTGTTTTGCTGAGTCAGATAAACATGCTGACAGCTAGAACTAATTAAAGTGCAAAATCACCACAGCCTTTGTGAAAGTCAGCCATTCTTAAAAAAGTATTTGAAGTTGAATTTTGTAAGTGATTTTAAAACAGGATTTCCAGGAACTTGCCGTGCCATGGCAGTGGTTTTTAAGAGGTTTGCACCAACAGTCATGGTCAGATGATATTTCCAGCGCCCACTCATTCAAAGTTCAAGATGTTCCTCTGTTAAGCAAACACGCTCCTTAGAATGCATTCAAGGTATTTCAAACCGGTTGCTTTATAGTAAAAGGAACAAAGCCAGAAGTTCTTTTAAATAGTAGAGACATTTTTTATCAATCAGTATTAGATTTTTGGATATATAATAGTGTATTTAATTTTACATATTTAATATTAGCCTGTCTTGTTGGCAGAGGCTATTTACACTAACTCCACCCACCAACGTGTGGTTGGGCTAGTTAACAAAAGACATCTATTGTCTATTACAAAAGACACCTGCTGAACAACAGGTCCAGTGGTATAGGTGATAAAGCTTGTGACTCGTGACTCGATCGACCCGAGTTCGAATCCACTTTTTGCCAAACACATTTCTCTCCCTTTCCACATCACATATTACATCAGAAAGGCATTTATTTTCAATAAAATAAAGGAAATAATCAAAAAATGGAAAATAACGTGCCACATGGGAGTTTAACGGTTACAGTTAGGGCTAGAAGTAGGTAGGGCCTTATTGTTCCAATAATAAAATTGATAATTTACACTCAATAATGTTTTATAATGTACAATAATGAGGTGTAAATATCTTTACTAGGTAGTATAAATAGCATCTAACTAAAATTAGTGCAAAAAAATACTATTTACACTTCAAAAATTTTACATACACCTTGCAGAATCTGCAAAATGTAAATTATTTTACCAAAATAAGAGGGATCATAAAAAATGCATGTAATTTTTTATTTAGTACTGACCTGAATATTTCACAAAAAAGACATTTACACAAGACATTTCCACAACAGAAAATAATAGTTGAATTTATAAAAATGACCCTGTTCAAAAGTTTGCATACACTTGATTCCTAACACTGTGTTGCTGCCTGAATGATCCACAACTGTTTTTTCTGTTTTGTGATAGTTGTTCATGAGTGCCTTGTTTGTCCTGAACAGTTAAACTGCCCGCTGTTCTTCAGAAAAATCCTTCAGGTCCCACAAATATTGTGGGTTTTTTTTAGCATTTTGCTGTATTTGAACCCTTTCCACCAATGACTGTATGATTTTGAGATCCATCTTTTCACACAACTGAGAGACTCATATGCAACTATTACAGAAGGTTCAAACACTCACTGATGCTCCAGAAGGAAAATCAATGCATTAAGAATGAAGATGTGTATATTTTTCTTATTTTGCATTTAGTACTGCATTTAGTTTCATTTAGTACTGCCCTTCAGAAGCTACAGAATATACTTACATGTTTCCCAGCAGGCAAAATAAGCTAAATTTACCGATCTTCAAATTCAAAAAGATTTCACCCCTGGCTCTTTGTGGGAAATTGAAAAATTTGTGGGACCTTCAGGATTTTTATGAAGAACAGTGGACAGTTTAACTGTTCAGGAAAAAACAAGGACTCATAAACAACTATCACTAAACAAAAACACAAACACACACACACAAACACAGCTGTGGTTCATTCAGGTAAAAACAGTATTAAGCGTATGTAAACTTTTGAACAGGTTCATTTGTATAAATTCAACTATTATTTTCTTATTTGGACGCATATGTCTTTTATGTGAAATATCTTATTCAGGTACTAAATAAAAAATAACATGCATTTTGTATGATCCCTCTTATTTTGGTAAAATAATTAACTTTTTGCAGATTCTGCAAGGTATATGTAAACTTTTAACCTCAACTGTATCGCTATTTGCACTTAGTGCAAATAGCCGCTGCCAAAATATTATTAATAGTAAAATTTCATAACACTGTTTAATGTAATTTGTAGCTAATCTTAATCAGTAAACATTCACAGAGGACTGAGATTTCTTATACCAAAATATAGTTTCATAGTATCAAAACATCTATTGGAAAACCTATACTTCAGTTGAAATCTGTGTACCACCTGCATGACAAAACCTCTTAAGGGTAAGTACAATGTTTTAAACTACGGAAAAAGTACCTGGGAGGAGGCTGCAGCGAATCTCTTGGGATGAGGTGTTGATTTGACCTTCAATGCTTGAGTGAAAAACTAGCGGCATGGTGGTGGGAACAGGATGAGGTATAAGAGACACAGAACAAGTGTTTTACAGTTGATGCTCTCAGACAAAACTAGAAGCAAACATAAGCCAAAACAAATCCATATGCTGTGGATCTTTCCCTAAAACTGTAGGCAGTGCAGCAAACATGATCAATTTTTCCATCAAAATAGTATTTATGCTGGAGAAACTCCAGGTTTCCTTAATTAAAAACGTAAGGTTTAGTCACAGGTATTGGCTGTTTACTTTTTCGATTGGGTCACTCGCTGCTGGTGGTCTTGTTACTTAAATGTGTAAGTTAAGCAACAGTACCTTAAGTGTGATTTCTCATATTACTAAACACACAACAAATTCCGGGAACGGACTCGGCTTCTTAAATCTGGTTCCTGTTTGTAGTGAGAAGTGTTTTATTGCAACACAATGTAAAGGGCTTGTTGGGCATGTCAAAAGTCTTGGCACCAGCGGATACCAAATAAATCAGTGGCTACATTTACATGTACACCAATAGTCTGATTATTATCAATAGTCAAAATAAGGAATTACTCAAATTAAGGTGTTTACATTACATGAGCAAACCTCTTTAATCTCTTTTATACAGTGCTTGCCATTATTTTGATTATTCGCTATAAGAAATTAGGTTTCTAATCTACTTTGATGCTTTTCATTTGCCCAAAAAGAAAAGTACAAATGAAACTAGACAGTTTTTATGCACCTGCTTCACATGCAATGTTCAATGGCTTCCCCTGTTTCAGTGTATGCATTTTAATCACATTTATTGCATTCTGATCATTAAAAAAATAAGGCAGTGGAAATTTACATTGTTAGCGATAGATGTTGTTTGCACTATGTAAAGATAGGAGTGCTTTCTTTGCAAAAATAGTAGTTACATGCTGTTTATACTACTTAGTGTAAACAGTGGCAGATATCTGCACCCCAGTATTGTAGTACATTGTATAATTATTTTGGATAATTGGATAATTGTATAATCATTTTTTTTATATATATATATATATCTATATATATATATTTTTAAATATTTGGTTTAATATATCATGCAGCCTTTCCGATGTCATATGTGATGCGAAACGAGAGAAGAATGAGTTGGTCAAAATGCGAATTCGAGCTTGGGTTGATCGCGTCAAAAAATAATTGCTAGCTACGCACTTTACTATCTACACCACCGGAACTGCTGTTTAGCAGGCAGGTCTTTTGCAATGTTGTCTAGCCCTACCACAGATTGGTGGGCGGAGTCAGTGTAAATACAGTAGCCTCTGCCAACAAGGCGGGTTATTTGCACTTAGTGTAAATAGACACTAAAAAAAATCCTTGATTTTTTGACATATAAGTGGTCATTGTACTATAAATGACAGCTTTTGGAATGTTCTACTCTATGATATAATAGTGTGGATAAGCACCGCCTCCACAGAAGAAGATCGACATCACTGCCTGTTTAGCCCCGCCCACTGATTTGCACATGACAGAGGCAAATGCATAGGTCTACGCAAAAAAACAAATGATAAAGATGGCTCCGAAGACAACAAGACGCTGTTCAGTGCCAAACTGTGGTAAAACAGTCTTTGCATTGCCTTCCTTCTGATCCCAGCGTTAGGTAAGAGCTTGGTCCATTGTTCACTTCATTTCACTGCAGATTCGTTTACAAACAAGGCACAACTCGAGGCAGGATTTTCAAAAAGACTGAAACTAAAAGACGATGCTGTACTGATTATATTAGATCCGACAGTAGTGCTTTGACTTTTATTACAGATCGTTTGATATGTATTGAGCCATTATGCGTTTTTAACCTAAATCACAGCAGCCTCCATCTATGAAGGATGTAGGCTGTCAAACATACACAACATTAGCCAATCATAGCAGTGGAAGTTTACTTCCGAGTCTACAATCCGACAATCTATTCAAACAGTGCATTCTAATGAGAAAGGTCAAACGGGACAGAAAATAGCTTATTATTTCTAAATGTTTTTTGATGTTAAAATCTTGATAACATTATAAGTGGAACTCAGAGAACAGTACCAAATAAAAACAAAGGCAGTGACCCCTTTAAAATTAAAGCTATATAGAAATATTTAGACAAAATGGCAAAAGCACATAAAATTACTAAATAACCTCAAATTAAAGTCGCACAAGAACACTGTGTTAAAAACAATTTCCTGTACTTCTTTTTCAGTGGCGCTACAGAGAGACCAGTGCAATCTGATTCCTAAACAAATGACTCACTAAAAAGGGCCGACTCATTAATCACATTAATTACAAGACTTGTAGTCACTGGTTAGTTGTTCAGATGTCAACACATAGTTAAATATGCACTTTGTCAGCGTATTTAATAAAAATACATGGATGAAACATGTTACAGTAACACATTGTGAGTGTTTTGTATGCTTGTTTACTTTATACTTAAGACCAATTATAAGCTTGTATTTTTGCCACCCAAAAACACCTTTTGCAACAATTGTTTATATTCCGTTTCACCATGTTTTAAACTTAAGTGCATCCATCTGTAGCCCTAACAAATGCACAATTTAGCAAGAGGAGAATAAAAGTGATTAAATGCGATTAAACATGCATACATTGCGCAATTAAAACCACAGGACTTCACATATTTCACTGCAATTATGGATATGCTAATTATGAGCATAATCACATAAACAATCACGACACTCTATTTACATAGCTTCGGCTTAATCGCATTATAAGGGTGCATGTAAATGTAGCCAACGTGTAAAAACCAAACAATGTGGATTAGTCTTCCCTTGTTGAAACAAGATGTGTTTTTTATTGTCCTTTCACAAAACAAAACTTTTCCTCCCTCGCATTCTGTATGATTAATGCACGACATTAAGCAATTCAGAGCCTGAGACAAAAGTGTGGTTTTGCTTTGTCTTTGATCAATTTTCAAAGCAGGATATTTATTATTGATGTGGTGAGATAGAGTCATCTCGAACAAGCCAGCATCAAAGCTATGGGAACAAAATTTCACGTTATAGATGTGTGTGCGTGCATATTCATCGCTTGCACCCCACAGATGGAATGTGAGATGTTTAATTAGGTGCCTGTGAGTGGTCTCATGGGAAGGCGCTTTTAATTTCTCGGGCTCATGGTCTCTCGCCGCACAGACGGAGCGCAGGTCAAACGCAGAGGAGGATGGCGGAGGCACAGTGGCGGAGGGTTGCTGGGAGAAAGGCGGATGCCGTGAATACCCACGAACTCCCGCCACAGTCCCCTCGCAGCATCTGCGCGTTGCATCCAATTAAAGGCCACAATAGCCGTCTGACATTGCATGACTAGTGATAAGATCACTGAGAAACTGTGAAATATGAATTACCCTCACACAAACTACTGTGGCATCAAATGAAAACCATCTTGCAACACAATACACCTCTAAAACACGCAGCCCAGAGCGTGCTTCCAAACATCCCTTGGGAAACACCGCCTGCTTATTTGTGGCTGCTTTCAGAGACGGGGGAAAAACAGGCCTAATCCTTCACACTACCTGCCTGATGCCGTTAAAGGTGCTTCCTCCCCAGGGGCCGACATGTGACCCTGTTGAGACAGAGGACAAGAAAGAGAAGAGCTGGAAGGAGTCATCGCCACCATGTCTCGGTAACCGCACGCACACACGAAAGGTCTGTTCCAAAAGCCGTTGACCTTCTGCAATAAAGAAAGAACACAAAACAAGACATCAATAACCTGAAAGCGATACATTGAAGAGGAAGCAGCCCTGTCGCATGGACTAGGTCTGAATGGTTCCTCGGAACAGGATCAACAAATAACGCGAAGGAAGGGTTGTGTGCTGTCATTGTGAGAGCAACAATAGCAGACGGTAAACTCCGGGTGATGGTGTATAAAAGACACGCCAAACTATGGATATAATTTTCTGTGCATGATCCTATTGTTCCACCGAAACACCGTTTTTTGGCTGACGACCAAACTGTGTCAGGTAACACAGGTTGTTTGTAGAGAGATCTGTGGCGATACAGGAGTGGAAAGGAGTAGACAAAGTGATAGCACCACTGATGCCACATTTTCTTGTTGGATTTCAATTGCTTGGGCGGAGCAGGGTTATTTTTGTAACCAAAAAGAAGGCGAAAACTGTGGATTTAAAAACATTTTAGTAAACTAAATAAAAAAACTAGACGAAACTACATCGAAAATATTAAATATTATCAAAAATAAACCAATAAAATGTCTTATGAATCCGAAATATTAATGAAAGAATTTTTTTTTACTAAATTTGCTTTAAATTTCACTTTTAGTTAATTGCAATAATTATTTTGTTAGTTACAGTTTGTTTTTGTATTATTTGGATAGAATTCTGTTTTGTTTTTGTGTATTTATTTTTGTAAACTTAAACATTAAAATTATAGGTAACATTAATAACCTGCAAATTAGGAGTTTATTGAGGCAAAGGAGCAGTTAATGGTTTGTTAATAGTTGGAATTAGACCTTAAAAATAATATGTGACCAATTAGAATTATGTATTTGAATTGCATATGAAATTTCCATTCATCTGGATCACAGATTTAACATAAACTAATAAACTTTATTTGTCTATATTTGTCAGTCATACATGTTACAGTTTATTTTTAACTATTTACATCTAATAAATTGTATTTAAATATTAATTTATTGTGTATTTAAAACACACTCAGTTTATAAGCACTGTTAGAGAAATCTTGTTACATTTATGTATGTCTATCAAATATGAATCACATCAAGTTTATTAGCTTATGTTAAAACTGTCTTATTCAAATGGATGGAAATTACATATGCAATTTAAATACAGTGAAATGTTTACATATACCTTACGGAATCTGTGAATGTTAATTATTTTACCAAAATAAGAGGGATCATACAAAATGTATGTTATTTTTTATTTAGTACTGACCTGAATAAGGTTAACATAAAAGACATTTACATATAGTCCACAAGAAAAAAAAAAAAAGAATTACCTGATTGATCATTACCTGAATGATCCACAGGTGTGTTTTTTTGTTTAGTAATAGTGTTCATGAGTCCCTTGTTTGTCCTGAACAGTTAAACTACCCGCTGTTCTTCAGAAAAATCCTTCAGGTCCAACAAATTCTTTGGTTTTTTCAGCATTTTTTGTGTATTTGAACCCTTTAAGACTCATATGCAACTACAGAAGACAAAATAAGTTAAATGTACCCTGATCAAATACAAAAAAAACAAAGAATTTGTGGGACCTAAAGAATTTTTCTGAAGAACAGTGGGCAGTTAAACCGTTCTGGACAAAAAGGGACTCATGAACAACTATCACTAAACAAAAAAACACAGCTGTGGATCATTCAGGTAACAACACAGTATTAAGAATCAAGCTATTATATTGGTGTGTCTTGCCATAGTATGTTAATGTATTATCTTAATTATGAAAACAGTGGTTTGCAGTGCAAACAGTTTTACTATTTACCACACTTTGTTATTCTTCTTGTTATTTCTCTATAGCTGCCAATGAACCGGAAGTCTTGCACGTTCACAGAAAACGGAAAACGGCTTCACTGAAAAATAAGGTGTATATATCTCTACTTAAGTAACTAAAAACAGAGAAAATACAACTAAGCGATACTAAAATAAAAATCTATCTGAATCTGAAACCCATAATAATCCTTTGGGGCAATCTGTTCCGTTCCATGAGAACAGATCTGTCAGGCCGTTTCAATACCTAGACGAGCCTGGCAGCAATGAAGCCTTCACAGCACTGGAAACCATCCCATGACAGGCAGCCTTCAAAACCAAAGAGGTCCAACCATCAAGCACATGTTCCCAGTCTGAGCTTCAGTAATGTGGACAGCACATGAGAACAGGTCCATCTCATGTCACCTTATAAGTCAGAGTAATGTGGGACTTTGGCGCAACCCTTTGGCACAACCATGCCTGAAACAATTTAGGTGAGTTCACTTCACGGACCCAAACCTTTATTTCCCATGACAGAATTACATTCAGATTAATGGAATTACTATATAAATGCCCAGCAAGGTCTTACAGGCAAATACACACAGATGTGATTCATCCTCAAAGTCCATCTGCAAATACCGACAAGTGATGAATCCCTATCACAGGGAGCAGAGATCTCACGCGCGCACTGCCTCGGCACAGCTGCTCTGTCCGGGGTTAGGATCCACAGAGTCGCTTCCAAGGAGTTCAACATCCAAAGAGGGAAGTTCAGAGAAGATTAAAGATGTCATGGAATGAAATAGTAGAAGTTTTTGTACTCCCAATAGCTCTCTGTGCTCTCCTCGCTCTCTTTCTTTCTTTTTAGTGTAAGATAGTAGTACAGTTGGAACAAAACCAATCGTAAGTGCCCAAAAACGTGACCTTTTTAGGAATTCAATCACGTTAATTATATTTTCCTAGCTTTCACTTTATGGCCTTTTGAATACACCAACCCTATTTTATGAGCTAGTTTTGGATTAAAATAACATTGCAACAGGGTTACGCAAATATACAAAACGTTCTCGACGAAAGCCCCCTTTTATATTTGTTGTTCTCATAGATCGTTTTTTACGGCCATTAAATCTAAGTTTGAAGCACTGAAGCCATGAGTAACAGTCCAACAATGCGTCTTACCCACTTAATCCACCTTACTTCCAGCGTTCTGCATCTTTTGTTAGCTGAATAAACGGCACCAACAAAGAAGTAGAAGTCAGCCAGAGCTTCTTATTGCCTTTGGACGGTGATCCCTTTAAGAATAAGGGTGTACAGTGTTCGGAAACAGAAGACGCAGCTGCTTAAATTTAATATCGAATGTATCTGGGCCAGTATCAGATGGTACGTCAGCCCTGAGGGCTGACAAAACATGCAAACAACACCACAACACACACTCGATTCAAAATAGAGTGAACTTTCTAAAAAATAATGAATTTTATAAGCTTGATTACATTAAGCTGCCCACTTTTGTGTTGCCACAACAACCCACGAAAACAACGCACGTGTGATCACTTGGCTACTTCAAACTAAGCCTCTGTATATTGAGTTTCGTCTAGAGGAAGTGCATGAAAGAGTATACGAGTGCTCCTTTATAACTTTTAACACAAAGCAAAGCCCATACTTTCAAAATATGTCATGAAACGGAAGGACCCACCCAGGTCTTACCTGCACTCCTTTCACACAGAGAGAAGGCGAATGGGTGCAGGATATCATTACAATTAAATAGGAAACATGGTTGAACAAATCCCAAAGACCATCAATTAATATCTGAAAGCTTTATTGTGTTGGTGGTCGGAGGTTTAACATTTTTAAATGACACCTTTCCCAGGGTAAAAATCCTGTAGGCCGCACATAAACATTAAAGGATTTAAACGTTTTATGCAACATCCAGTTCTTTAACAACAGGCACTGAAATGAAACATAACACAACACGCCCTCTCCTCATCCTTAAATTAGTATGCAATGACTCATTCAACAGGAGGCTGGTGCTGAGTTAATCGTCTATGATTTACGACGCTTCCTCCCCAGGACTTCAGATCGACCGCCTCTAGTACTGAGTGCTGAGGAAAAGCTGGCCAACCTGCAGAGCTGGAACCCCAAGCGCTATTATTCACAAACATGTACTATTACTGCATGTCCTCGCTCTAACCCTCTAATACGGCTCTCAACCCTGAGGAGACAGGCACCGAGTACAAAGTCTTTATCACCCTCCACTTTCACCTGAGGGAGCAGGTTCGAGAGGGGAAAAAAAATGACTTACAGTAACGCAACGTGAGCCAAACTAGACTGGCAGCCAAAGAGCTTTTCAATACTATGAATACGGATGATTCAAAACCTGACAGCACAGCTGGGATTTTCATTTTTCTATTTGTTTAGTAGCCAAAAGTTTGATTTCGTGGAGATTTCATGCATGTATCTGTTCAGTGTGAGTAGTGACAGGTCTGAAACCTTCACTGGCATGGTGGTCCGCAGTTGAAGAAAATAACTCAAATTAAGCATAAAATAATATATTAAAAAGTCATTTAAAAAATAAACATTCGATACAGGACTGTAGTCGTTCACTGATTGATTTTATTGTTTTAATAATATATTTAAGTCCAGCTTTAGTGTTACTGAGAACTAAACTGTTCATAACATCTGTTTCATTGACAGATCTCATAAATGCTTGACATGTGGCCGCACTGCACTCTCAGATTATACTTGAACCCTTTTCATTTTCTTCAGCTTATTTTTTCATTACATTGTGGATATTCATTTCAAACTTGTCCTCAAAATGTCAAAACCTATCGGTCTAATAGACTAATTCATTTGATATAAACAGCTTTGCGGAACCTTAAAATAATGTTCACAGATGTGCTGGCTTTCCAGGTGCCATGTTTATTTATTTTATTTTTTTTACCTCAAGACGGTTAAAATTAATTTATTAAAGGTAAATTACGTTGTTTGTTGCACCTAAATAGTTAGCAGTACTGGAACAATATTATTTTCGTAATAAACACTGATGTCCTGATATAACATTTTTATGACTAATAACTGATAAATGATTGTTGTTTTACGCTATGTTGTTTGCATATTTACTGACATATCGCTTGAGACGTACTGATATAAAATTGTAATTAAACTTTATTTGGAGTACTGCTTGTTCACAACGCAAATTTCTTAAAATTAAGCCTAAAATATGTTTTAATGTCACTATTTATGAGAACTGTATGATCTTTAAATGCAAAATATTTAAAGTGTACCTTAAATATACTTCCAATAGTTCCACTTTAGCACAATTAAATATACTTAAGCATATCTTCAGTTGGACTTCAGCACTACTTATGCACAAATAAAGTACATTAAGTACAAAACTAGTTGTTTCAATTTTGCAGACTTTAAATATACTAAATTTTATCATACTTAAAGTACAATTGCAGTGTATTTTTATTAAGTACATAATATGTAAATGTATTTGTAGTATACTTAGCATTCAATGTATTTTAAATACATTTTAGTATTTTTATTTTTCAGTAGGGCACTAAACATGATCCGTTTTAAGAGTAAATTTGATGTCACAACATTATAATATACAGTACAAAAAAATATTTATTTATTTTGGGATTTAAAAGATTAGATTTAAAAATAAAAATCTAATATTGGATCTCTAATAACCAACATGGTACTCCCAATTAAAGACATAATCAGAAATCAGATCAATATATGCTACAGTTTTTGAGACGGTAGATTTTTTTTTTTTTTTTAAAGAATAAAAATAAATTACTTTTATTTTGTAAGGACACATTAAAATAGATCAGGTAACAGTAAAACCAATTTGTTGTTATTTGTTCACATTAGTTAACTAACAATGAACAATGCATTTTTTGCACTATTTATTAATACAAAAATATAGTAGTTCATTGTTTGTTCACGTTAGTTCACAGTGCATTAACTAATGTTACCAAACACAATTTTTTAACATTAACATTAACTAAGATTAATAAATTCTATAGAAGTATTGTTCATTCTTAGTAAAGTGTTACCAAACAATTTTAAAGTCACAAAGGATTTGTATTTCAATTTAAACTTGCTAAATTTAAAAAAAATTAAGAAACTGGTTTTACTGATAATAATAATAATAATAATAATAAATGTTACTCAAGCACCAGCATATTAGAATGATTTCTGGATCATGTGAAATGAAAGATTGAAAAATTTAGTTTTGCATGACAGGAATAAATTCTATTTTAAAATATATTAAAATAGAAATCATTTATTTTAAATTGTAATAATATTACTGTTTTACTGTATTTTTAAATGAAGCCTTGGTGAGCGTAAGAGATATTTTAAAAAATATATATTATAAAAATCTTACTGTCTCCAAACTTTTGAATAGTAAAGTAAGATATTAGAAAACACTGCCAAAGTTTGATTCGCTATTCCAAATGAGAAACTGAATGGAAGGCTGCCAGTTTAAAATTAGCTCTAGAACACACTGAGTAGACGGAATGTGTGAAGTTTGTTTGTTTGTATGTTTAGAGTGCGAGAGGGAGTGATGAAAGTCGTGCTCACAGCTCCAGGCCCAGGACATTCCGCTGCACCCCTCCCACTACATGACTTCATCAACACTGTTAACTGAAAGATCAGACATCCACCAGCCTGCCAGCCAAACCTCAAGGCTTCAAATTAAAGAGCCTTGCTTTCACTCTTTAACACGCATTCACACACACACACACGCAAATCCTGTGATCTGCCAGTCAGACGTGCACAAACACACAGCCACTCGCCTGATACACAGATCGACAGAACAACAGCCAAGACTAAACAATAAGGTCAATAACCTTGATCTCGACGTGTAAACTGCTCTGTCATGTGTCACTCACACAGAGTCAGCGTGCTTTTTACACATGGCAGATCTCCACATGCGTGTGATGTTTACAGAGCATTCTTTATACAAGTGTGAAATCTCACAGGAATTTAGCTGCTACATTTGACAAGCGCTAGTGTGCAACGTTAGATGAAGTCTGAACATATGATCTCAATCGAAATCTATGTTGCATACAGGAGAAACCCAAGATGAGCTGAAGCGAACGACAGCATTTAAAGGGACAGTTCACCTAAATATACTAAACGTGGAACACAAAAGAAGACATTTGTCAGTTGGGTCCAGTGTTGTTTTGACTTTCATTATGTGGACAAAAACTGTTGGTTTTTAGGGGTGAGTTATGTCTTTATTATGTCAGCCTTGGCTTCTGTGGATGCTGCTGACATAATATGGCCTTCAAATTATTGTTCCATTGCAAATAAGCGTCTTTATTTAAGACAGTGCCGCTGGCACCCAAAAACTGCATTTGACATTTATGGCCCAAATCTGCAAATCGTGAAGACTGACAGTGGCCAAAATGGTCTGGAGACCAGTGGAGCCATGTACAGTATACAAACTGGAATGAATGTTTGCAAATAAAGTGGTGTGCTGGTTGATCGTTATCATCTTTTTACAACTAACGTAAGTCAAACGGACTGTTTGCTTTTTTATTTTCATATGATTCGGGTTTTTTTTCAGGGAGGAAATGGATTATTATTATTTTGGGCCAAATATTTAATGTTCCCATTATTCGTGCAAGTCTATAAACAAATGCGTCAGGAGCAATTCATCGTACTTACAATAACATTCTGACATTTTCCCACAGTGTGGCCAGGGCTGGCAGCAGGGCCAAGGCTTCCTTTGTACTCCTGAGAGCTGTCAGACCCTAAGACCACCACAGAGCAGAAAGGTAGAGACAGAGAGAACACTGTCAGGATTGCACAGTACTGTACTGATCTGTTTAACTAACACAGAACATTAGTGTTTAATGTAGTAAAAACGGTTATGCACAGATCCTAAACTGGTAGAGCATGGAGCTGGCAATACCAAGGTCAGGTGTTCAATTTCATGGAGGTGGACTGATAGAATGTATTTTTAAAAAGTATACATTTACCTTAGATAAAAGTGTTGTTATAGTTAACGAAAACTAACACAAATAAAAATTATTTTGTTAACTAAAACATATAACTACATTCTACAAAATGCTGGGTTCAGCCCATTGGGTCATTTTATTGGGTTGTTTCTAATATTTTTACCCAGGTGCTGGGTAGTTTTAAGCTGCTGGGTTATTTTTTTTCTACACAACCGTTGAGTTAAGCCTGTCTCTGATGAAACAACCCAGCTGCTGAGTTACAGTCAGGGAGCAGGGAGAGAGCGGTTCTCAGCGCTGCTGATTTGGTGCACTTCTTCAGCAAAATAAAGGCTTGTATACATTTAATTTAATTTATAAAGTCTTTACTGTGCTGTAAATTGTGTTATTTTTCACAACATAACATATGGACGAGATGTCATTCCGCTGCGTCAGCAACGATAGCTTTGCATGATGGAAACGCCTTTTGCAAGGCATAAAATAAATGGATTTTATTCATTATAGTACTGAGTTTAATTTAATTTGATGTTAAAATATGTTCTCTAATGTCAGTACTGTTCATTTATTGGCAGGTCTTGGAGTTGGTCACGGCATCTTTCAGCTACAAGTGAAACACAAGGCCGCGGTCTGAAGTTTGTACTTTCCCCAGCGAACAGCAGCCCTTCACCAGCTCAGATTTCAGCAACACACCGGCATGAGAATTATCACTATTTCAGTAAAAAGCGATTACAGAGAAAGGTTGAATACACTTAAATTAACCCTTTAACTGTCAGCGTCCCCTCTGTGGGACGCCTAAGTTTACTTCACCATATTACAAAAAAATCCTAATCTAATCATGACAAACTATATATTGTTGGAAAGGTCTAAGACTCCTAAATAGATATTTTACCATATTTTTGTGTTACAAATTATGTAGGTAAAGTAATTCAGTAATTGAGTTCAAAATCTCAAAATTCATCCTTTGAAAGGCATTTTAAAATCAGACATTGCATTACCACGGAAAATGTACATTAAAATAATATTACAAAATGTTTTCATTCATGAATTATATAATTATAACAATTTAAGTCTGATTAGTGCATTTTTATGTCTGTGCTTAAAAATGGTAGTGACAGTTAAAGGGTTAAACTGCTACTTTTAAACCTTACATTTATGTCTAAAATATATGTAATATTGTAAACTATGCTGTATTCACCCAAATAAATTCAATTTGTCTTGTATTTTGTCCATGTGTTCTTGCTTAATAAATGTTCATCTTTTGATTATTGCTGTTGCCTCTAGTAATTCTGTGTTTTTTTAAGTTCCAGTCCATTTTAAGCCAGCAATATAATAATTCTTAAACAACAGTTGACTTATATAAAATAACCCAGCATGTTTGGTAAAAACATTTAACCCAACCAGCTGGGTCAAAATAACCCAACATGTGGTCTGTGGGTGCTGACATAGTGCTGGGGTTTTCATTTTAAATAAAAAAACACTCTAAAAAGTTTTATATAAGTCTATATAGGACAAGAAGAGTTCAATATTTGTTATTCAATGTCAAGTCAGTTTTTACAATTACAAAATACTCAAAAATGTTTAGTAAACGTTTAGAACGTGAGAGGAAAAGCAAGAACAGCTCTTCCAGTTCATTAAGTGACTTCCCTGCTGAAAAATCCAGTGTTGCTGGTCACCAGTATAAGGTACGTTTTACACGCTGGGACCAGCACGGTAAGCAGGTGTGCTGGTGGACCAGCATTTGTTGACTTTTAGGTGCTGGAATGACCACAACAAAACTTGGGTACGTGTTACATATCACTTTTCTTTTAAAATTGGTTTGTGTTTGTAGTTAAAGACCAAGACAATTTTCCAAATTAATTTTAATAAATTGTTTAATAAAGAAAAACACATGTTGCTGGTTGTACATGTTTACACAGTAAAATCCCCAGTGTTAAACAAACACTGCTTAGTTTCCACATAGTCCTGATCTATAGAGATTAAAAGTAACACTGAAGCAGTGTTGTAGTTAGTGAAATAAAGTAGATTCACTCTACAAGTGATGACACTTACGATAAACAAACAGAATTACTGAGAATAAGAGGAACAGCAAGAATAGAAAAAGTAAAGCGGTGAGCAGAAACACATCAACTACTTACAGCAACACAGCCTTAGATGAAATCAGTCACCAGAGGATGATTAAACAACTGCAAA
>JAHKKF010403084.1:0-12530 GCA_019740295.1 Labeo calbasu | reverse complement strand
TGAAGTTGAGGGAGAAAATACGATTGGAGTTTTTGACATACCCTAACTGTCTTGAGTCAGAATACACAGAGTTCGGAGAGAGAAAGGCAAGACGAGTGTTTAAGATTAAAAAGTATTTAAATTGTAGTTTTTTTTAATGAAAATAACCAATCGTTTCGCTAGATAAGACCCTTCTTCCTCAGCTGGGATTGTTTACAACCGCATCTGGGATCGTTTGAAGCCGCATTTAAACTGCATTTTGGAAGTTAAAAATCGGGGCACCATATGAGTTGATTTATGGAGAAATTTGAGTTTTATCAATATGAGTTTTATCAATTTGTAGACATTTTTAAAGAGACATTTGAAATGTCATTTAAAATGACGAGTAGTATTTAATAGACCTGTTTAGACAAACTCTCCATAAAACAAAACAATCCCTGCAAATTAATAATAATTAGTGCTATGAAATCGATTTATCACATCCAAAATAAAAGTTTTTGTTTACATGTGTATATATATATATATATATATATATATATATATATATATATATATATACGGGCACATGTATGCATGTATATATTCAAGAAACATATGTTGTTTATATATTAAGTATATTTATATATCTCAATTATATGAATATAAATATATACATGTAAATATTTTCAAAATATACTGTGTACTGTGTGTGTATTTATGTATACATAACAAATCAACACAGTATACACACATATATTATGTAAACAAAACTTATTAAACTTTTGGATGCAATTAATCACGATTAATCGTTTGACAGCACTAATAATAATTTTTTTTTTAATCATATTTTACAGACATTTCATATTTAATCTATTTCAAGAGAGTATTTGCATTGAGTTTGTAAAATCTGTTTATTTCCATGTTCTGGCATGAGTTTTTTGTTGCATTTACACATTCTTGACCAGCAGGCGTCACCAGCACTTTAACACAGTGAATCATTTTGCGAAAGAATTGGTTCAGTTGATTCGTAGCTTCCAAACGTTAAGTTTCTCCCACCACTACTTACTATTTTTCTGAGGCTTAAATGTGTCAGTTGCGTCACAGGGTTGGAAAGCTCTCAGATTTCATAAAAAATATCTTAATTTGTTTTCCAAAGATAAACAAACATCTTACGGGTTTGGAACGACATGACTGAGAGTAATTAATGACAGAATTTGCATTTTTGGATGAACTATCCCTAATTATCTATACAATGGACATCATACAGTTTAGCTACAGGCTTTTCTGTGGACAAAGGAAGCATCGTAGATGCACAGCTGCATATTATTTTTCATTTTACATTGGTTTGAACATTAGTCTACTTTGTCAGTGTCAGTCCTGTGTTTTGTTCTAAAATTAAATTGCAATATTTCATGGTTTTGGTAAGCTAACATGCTACTGTTATGTGGTGAAATGCTCAGGGATTGCTACCTAGATAATCACCAGTGGCTGACATTTGAGGTTTTGGGAACTGATGAGCTAAACATTTTCTGTACCGTTCCCAATCCCTTTAGCTACATGTGCATGTAGCTGTTAAAAACTGTGTCCAAAAACCTTTGACTAAAACCATGTCTGCGTTCAAGCGTCAAAAGTTTCAATTTAATAAGTTTTCCTTTAATACTGTACTTCACCCAAAAATCACAATTTTGTCATCATTTACTCACCCTAATGCCTATGGTCTGTTGTTATCACTGGAAATCTCTTTTTGCAGAAGCAAACTGTGCATACCAGATTTAGTTAGGAAACATGACAACCAGTGGCGTTATCCACTGTATTATCATTAAATATTTAAATTGCGCAACATGATTTGTACTTTTATGGTGCTTTTATGTTCTTTTTGGTGTTTAAGCAGGAATTTTGCATTCCACAATAGAAAGTAAGTCATTCAGGTTTGGAATATTGTGAAGGAGAGTAAATGATAATAGAAATTTCATTTTGGGGTGAACCTTTCCTCTAAGAAAACAAAAGCAATGAAGCTGCTTTGTTGCCTACTCACCTTTTACATGGTTAGACATGGAGCACACAAACAATTGAAGAGGCACGGAGTGGGTGTGAAGAGTCAACCACCCCCATATAGACCATTTCAACCTGGACAGCTTCCCACTGTGACTTCATATCCTGGGAAAATAGATGAGGGAGAAGTGATTGATGGTTGCTTCCAGAAATCATGGATTTTCTGTTTGCACATACCACTGAGGTAAATAAAAGTGATTAGTTTTTGGTGCAGTGTTTACATTTTTTAAGATGGAAGTGATAACAGCTAATACCAGGAATGACCAGAACTGAAAGAAAAGACATGTGGAAGTGCTCTCTTATTCCTGCTCATTCAAACTATGTTTACAATGAATAATCAACATGCATGCAGATTCTATGTATATGTAACCAAATCAAGACTGTATTCATCAGGTTATTTCATGATTTTACATAGTGACTGCAGTTCAGGTTATGGGACTTTTTATTATTGGTAGTATGCGTTGTTGTTTATTGTGTTTATTGAACAAATCACTGGCAATGATTGTATTGTTACA
Organism: Labeo calbasu; assembly: GCA_019740295.1. NCBI lineage: Eukaryota > Metazoa > Chordata > Actinopteri > Cypriniformes > Cyprinidae > Labeo > Labeo calbasu. The sequence continues at coordinate 10,005 of JAHKKF010403084.1, read as the reverse complement.
AAGTACACAGAGAGAAATCATGCTGTGCTGTATAGCAGGGGTGTAAAAAGCACAGAGAAATTATATTTAATTATGAATACTGCATAAATGTTAACTAGTCAGATTTTTGTAAATTAGGATGTTCTCTATGAGTGTCTGAAAATTTCATTTTGGTTTTGTTTGGCTTGTTAGCCTCAGTAAGATGTATGAAATACAGACTTTTTACAAAAGATATATGACGGCAATATATGCAAAACAGCTTAATTATAATTTTATCACAAATAGCTGCCTAGCTAAAGCTAAAAGTACACATGACCAAAAAAAAAAGGTGTCAAAACTGCTTGTAAAAATAGCATTGTAGCAGTAATAATACGCTGATATAAGAGTAAATAGTATTAGTCATACATGTAAAAACACAAACTACTGGAAAAAGGTTTAGCAAACCTTGCAGTAAATATATGACACATGTGGTGCAAAAATATGATTAAATCTGTGTTGTGTTTCCTGTCTCTACTCACCAGACCTCTGTCTGTCTTGCCTGCATACTTTGCACATTAAAGTATGTGTTGCCTATCTCATTTCTCCTATATTACTTTAATATTATTACAGAGGAAAACATGTCCCATATGAATAGTGAAAACAGGACTAAATTATTAATAAATTATGACAGAACTAGCCCTTTAATGCAAACTGGAGGCAGCAATCAATTCCCCATTAAAAAAAAAAGATGGCTCAGAGAAACTCTTTCATCATATACTAGTTCTCTTTGTTTAGTCATGGACTTTTTTGGCTCTCTCTTTGCTTTTGATTATTTAACTCTATTGGAAGTAGAATTGTGACATTAAACAAAGGTGCATAAACAGAAGCCTAACTGCACATGGGATTAATTATTATAAAGTCACATTCCCAGTAAAATCATACTGTACCCAGCACCATTTTAAAGAAGTTGAGAGATTGGCCTATTTATTTTATTTTCATGCTTGTTAATCCGGTCCCAGAGAAATGTTTAATACTTTCAGGTGTAACCAGAGCCAGAATAATTAAAAGTCTGCTGTTTATTTTACTTTATGATTAAGGGTTTTGAGATGGTCTTCTCCAATGTTGATTTTGGTTGAACCTTGGAAAAGGGAAAGACACTTAACTCTATAAAGGTCAGCGATAATACACAAATTTCCAAATAACATGAATGTGTTATGTAACACGGATCTGAACTAAAACAGCTGCTTGTACTCTCCGACACACGAGGGAAGTTGTGTAATACCATGGTATTTTTTTCTTTTATTATTATTATTACTATTTTAACCAAAGAATGTAACCAACTATGTCTATTAATTATATTTAATCAAAACTGCGTTACAAATCTTCACTCTTTATGTCGCCATCTCTGGTTAAGAATTTGTTTCACGTGGTTTGAGTATGGATATCCCATCAGTTACATTACAAACCATACTGATAAGAATTATGTTCGACAAGTATATCAGAGAAAGTGTAATTTGAGCAATAATCATATCCGCTCTGAGTGCGTGTTTTGTTTTGATAGTGGTTTTGTCACTTTACCTTCTTATCTCAGCGGTTCGAAGTTTCTAAGTTTTAACAATGTGTTACTCGCCACGAGTTTGTCGTTTAACTGTCCATGTTAAATGACAACTAGCTAACCAAATATAATCAAAACAACACTATTTATTGTCGCTATGCGCCACGCAAGACACAGTTGCCGCCTAGCCGGATACTCACGGATGTGACGAAACATGCTTCCGCGAAATGTAATCTTTATTGTACATTTACCGTAGTAAACCGGGATTCGGGACAGGGCAAGAAAATGAATTTTAAGATTATATTTATTAATTTAACTAGCTTAATAGTAGAATTTAATTATTTTAAACAATATTAGCCTTAAGGTCATTGCATGCTGAGTCCGAAATGTTTGTGGGTAAAAAAAAAATACGACCTCACGTTGTCAATCACGTTTACACACTGCCTCTGAAACTTTCGCCTGTCATAAAAAGGTAGGATCAAGTTCGATTTTCTGCCTTTTCCTATCAGGTTCGATTTTCTGCGTTTTCGCATCCGTATTAAGCATTTTAAAGGAATTAAGCGAATATACGACAATACACTGTCAAATGGTCGTTACCAAGCTCACTGGCACTGGCATTGGCCCAAGCTAATATAAACAAAACATAACTGGCTAATTTAAAAAAAGGAGGTGGGATTGCTTTTAATGTCCCGCACTGTTTTCTTGTTTCAATTAAAATTATGTCAACAAATACAATAGAGTGTTTTCACATTGCGTCATCAATCCGGAAGTCGGCCATTGCGGCGGCACTGAGTGTAAACAATGCCATTGAATCGAACGCAACTCGCATATAGGCTTGTTGAAAAAACGAAGAAACGAAAGTAATTTACTATGTCGGGATAAGAAATAGAAGGAAGAACTGTCGAGCCATCAGTCCGCGACAACGGAGGCAGATCGTACGGTTGTTTACCACCTACTGTTGTGTTTAGGAACTGTCTGTTTTCAGAAAAGTTTACATGGCTTTTTCTTTTCACCTAGCATCTGTATAATACATTATAAAGCAGCGTAGCGGAGCTTTGTGTACAGCAGTAACCAAGGAAACACTATCACTGCTTAGTGTTGAGCCCTGTATTAACTTTAGTTTATCAAAATAAAAACAACCTTTCCTGCTTACCAAGTCATTCTCTATATGATTTAGCAGCTTCCACACATTTTCCGTAGACGGCGTAAATTAGCAGAACAACGTCTTCAGTGGTACCCTTTTCACAGGCCTGTAATGACGCGTTTTAACAGTCATCATCCTCATAAATCCTTTAAACTTTATATTTTGATTTTTTAAAATATGTATGTCTATTTATAACACTATACCTTGTATTATATCACCTTTTCATCAAGACAACAGTTTTCATCAAAAAACTAGTTAACGCTATGCGAAGGTGTTTCTAATGCCGCGTCTAAGGGAGGGATGGAAATTTGACATTGTTCTCTCTTCTGATTGCCGATATCAGTCTCTCTCAATTTTTTTATTTTGATTGAAAGTCGTGAAAACACTAACGTGTAGTTTTTCTTTTGCTATTTGAGCAAATGGGAATGAAAAAAATATATATATTTGTGGTACTCTCCCATTCATTGCTCTAGGATTCATTAATGCTTCCATTAATGCTTGTTTAGAGGAGTATGGCCGCAATGGCCGCGCATCCGGGTAACTGAGCAGAACGTGACGTTGGTGCAAACCCTCTATAACGCAGAGCGTTTCAAAGCACTTCAGTGGGGTTTAAAAACTGATGTGGTTGACTGAATAATTAGTAGGATGTGTTCCTCAGTGTATATAGTGAAAACAATGTTTGTAATAACTATAAATCAATTGTTTATAAAAAAAATTTTATTCAGTGAGAAGCAACATTGCTTTGTACGGTGAAAGCACAAAAATGAAACACTACTTTGTAGATTGTCTTTATAAAGAATCAACAAAATGTTACAATTTGGCAGCTTTTTCTATTACATTCCCATATTCGTATTCATCTGTGAGAATGAGTGAGAATATGCAAATAAGCTTGAGACAGCGCTGACACTGGTCAGAGATGTGTGTCTTTGTTCCCATGGCTATGTGATGTAGGCCACACTACGACGTCAGGCAAGAGTGAGTTTTCTAAGCCGCTGTATGATGTCAGAATGGTAAGGGTGAAAGGTCAGTCCATCCACCTCCAGTCCAAGGTTTGCCGTTTTACCACTGCGGACGCCATATTTCACCAAAATGTGAAGCATCTCTTCCTCCTGTGTTTTAAACAGAAGTAGCACATCAAGTCAATTTCGTCTTTGCAGCTGGATTTTTCTTTTTGTCTTGGTAATGCATTCAGTGGTAATGCTCTTTTATTTTAAGCCACATGTGGGAGTGGGAATTTTAAAAACAGGAAAAGTGTTATTAAAGCATCAATCCGTAGAAGCCACTGAGGAGAAACAACATGATGGACACAGAAAATATTTCGGCTAACAGAAAGGAATGTGAATACAGGGTTAACGGGCTGGTTCCAGCCGTTGTGGCTGCGATAATTATAACGTGCACTGGCAGAAAGTTTGATGCGGTCTGCAGTTCACCACAAATATAAAAATGGCCAGTGTTGACTGGAAGCAGCACTGTGACGCTCATGCACATTTTATACCAGTGGATTGCCACTGAAAATAAAATAGGGTAGGAAGTTAACAGTTTGAGGTGATTTTATGAGGTGACATGCATAAACCCTTCCAGAAACACCCTTTAAGCCACAATGCAGTGCTTCTTTGAGAAGAACAGAAGTTTCAACGTAATGTAGGACTGAACTTAGCCATCATAATCATCAGTTATCATCAATTAATTATGATATTACTGTGTTACCTTGGCTACAGTGGGCAGGCAGGCCATCCACAGGCTCTGTTGATCAGGTGTGGGTGACAGACCCAAACCCCTATGGAGGTACCGCCAGTGTATTGGACAGAGATTGAGAACATAAAGGGCACAGGCAACAGCATAGCCACCCCAGTTGGACACTCCTACACAGGAAGTGGACGTTAGGTACAGTATGCTAAAAATGATTGTTTATGGTACACTATCATTATGGTGCAAATACAAGCTTTTGTAGATATCTCAGTAATATACAAAATTGAACCGTTTGGAATAAGTACGATTTTGAAATGTTTTTAAAGTCTTGTATTCTCACCAAGGCTATAGTTAAAGGATTAGTTCACTTCCAGAATAAACATTTCCTGATAATGTACTCAACCCTGTGTCATTTAATATGTTTGTGTCTTTCTTTCTTCAGTCAAAAAGAAATCAAGGTTTTTGAGGAAAACATTCCAGGATTTTTCTCCATATAATGGACTTTAATGTGGATCAACGGGTTGAAGGTCCAAATTGCAGCCTCAATGGGCTCTACACAATCCCAGCCGAGGAATAAAGGTCTTATCTAGCGAAATGATCAGTCATTTCCCAAAAAAAACCCCTTGCACTAGCTTGACCTCACGCACTATGTAATCACGTTGGAAAGATCACTCGCGGTTAGTTCTTCGTCTTTGTACTGTATCATCTGACATTGTTGTTTTGCCTTTTTTTGTAAAGGGTGTTTGACTTTCTTTGCACGTTCGCTTTTTAAACACTGGGTCGGTACCTACGTCACGTGTGACCTTTCCAATGTGACTACGTACAGTAATATGTGAAGTCGAGCTAGTGCAAGATGAGCATTTGTGGTTAAAAAGTATATAAATGTAATTTTTCGGTTAGAAAATGACTGAATGTTTCGCTAGATAAGACCATTATTTGTCAGCTGGGATCGTGTAGAGTACTTACAACGAAACTGCAGTTTGGACCTTCAACCCACTGATCCCTATTGAAGTCCACTATATGGACTATAATCCTGGAATGTTTTCCTCAAAAACCTTAATTTCTTTTTGACTGAAGGAAAGACATGAACATCTTGGATGACATGGGGGTGGGTAAACTATCAGGAAGTTTTTATTCTGGAAGTGAACCAATCCTTTAAAATATAAACAGTAATATTGTGAAATATTATTACAATTTAAAGTAACAGTGTTTTATTTTAATATATTTTAAAACGTTATTTATTTCCGTGATTGCAAAGCTAAATTTGCAGAAGCCATTAATCCAGCATTTTTCATGATAAACTACCCTTCAAAAGTTTATTTTATAATTTAAAACAAGAAATTAATACTTTTATTCAGAAAGAATGCATTAAAGTGATCAAAGGTGATAGTAAATACATTTATAAAGATACCAAAGATTTAAAATAAATGTTTTGATCATATATATATATATATATATATATATATATATATATAAATAAATAAATAAATATATAAAAATACACACACACACACATATTCTAATATGATTTGGTGCTCAAAAAATGTATTATTATTATTATAATAATAATTATTGTTATTATTGTTATTATTGTTAAAAACAGTGGAGTAGATTTTTTTTCAGGTTTCTTTGACAAATAGAAAGTTCAGAAGAACAGCATTTATCTGAAATAGAAATCTTTTATCATCACTTTTGATCAAATTAAGGCATTCTTGCTAAATAAAAGTATTAATTTCTATAATCCCTCCTTAAAAAATATACAGACTCCAAGCTTTTGAATGGTATAGTGTATAATATAATGCTGATATTTGGTTCTTTCTATTCATCAAAGAATCCTGAAAAAAGTACTGTTTTAAATGTTGATAATAATGAAAAAAATGTTTCTTGAACAGCAAATCAGCATATTAGACTGATTTCTGAAGGATCATGTGACACTGAAGACTGGAGTAATGATGTTAAAAATTTAGCTTTGATTACAGGAATAAATTCAAATATATAAAAATATATTCAAATAGAAAGCAATTATTTCATAAAGTAAAAATATTTCACAATATTACTGCTTTTGCTGTATTTTAGATCAAATAAATGCAGGTTTGGTGAGCAGAAGAGACTTCTTTAAAAAAAAAAAAAAAAAAAAAATTCAAAATCTTACTGTTCAAAAACTTTTGACTGGTAGAGTACTATCTAAATTAACTACTATTCATAACGTGCATTTGAAATCTTGCTTATTAAACTAAAAGATTTCCCTTTCCATTCATAAATATGCCTAAATGTCAAGAGAATGTTGGAAATCTTTTTTTTTTTTTTTACTACGCAACACTGCAAATGTCAAAATAGCATCTCTGATGCACTACCTATGATATTGGAAACTAACATTCTTCTTTCAGCCCCCTTGAATAGGAACAAGTGTAATGTGAAACTGTTGCATGTGACCACATAGGTTGTGTGTTAAGGTGCAGCATTCTCACTTTCTAGCTAGCAGGAAGCATGTACGCACAATATGTGGCCTCTGTGTGACGTGCGTTTACCTGCTGTGATGGCAAAATCAGCAGCCACGTCACACGCAATTAGATTTCCATTAGGCATGTATGCTTTAACTGCTGCTTTGACTTTGCCCATGCCAAGCTCATTACCTCCATCTCCGATCCCTGTACACACACATACACAATTAATCCTGTTCCAAAGAGGTGACAGATCTCATTAAACCGCTCCCTGGTGCCAACCGAACATATCATTAATTGGGAACCAAGTTGGTGATTCAAGCATTGTGATCGTTAAAAGAGATTAGAACATTCAATACACCAGGTTCGGATAAAAACCGTAATCAAATCAAAAATACTTTTATTACACAGTAATATTTGATACTGCAAGTTAATCACAGTGGTTTGGAGCTTTGATGCTCTGTTTTTTTTTACCTGTGGTAGTGATACCCGCAATAGTGCTGGCAGTGGTGAAGAGGTCGTCTATTGGATCGACTAAATGTTTGATGTTCACCCCTCTCATGTTGTAGTAGTTTCCGTCAGCAGCCCGGCCGCTGCGCTCTATTGCCACCAAGTGGTCAAACCTTTGCAGTATACATAAAAACAATTTCAGTTCAACTATATCGTAAACACAAATACTAGTCTCTTTCTGCTGTCTATGTATACTGTAGTACAACGTGTGAGAATACTTTTTGTGCGCATAGAAAACAAAATAATGACTTAATTTAGCAGCGCATACGTCATGGTATTCTCGTGAACATGAGAGACACATAAGAGAAGAAATTGTCAGGTAAAGTCATTATTTTGTTTTCTTTGCACACAAAAAAATTCTCGTAGCTTTATAAAATTAAGATATTTAAGATATTTTAATGATGTCCTTACTACCTTTCTGGGCCTTAAATGTGTCAGTTGTGTTGCTGTCTATGCAGGGTCAGAAAGCTCTCATATTTCATTAAAAACATCTTAATTTGTGTTCTGAAGATAAACAAAGGTCTTACAGGTTTGGAACGACATGAGGGTGAGTAATTAATGACAGAATTTCCACTTTTAGGTGAACTATTCCTTTAAAAAAAAAAAAAAAGCAAAAATCTGTTACAGTGAGGCACATACAATGGAAGCAAATGGAGCCAATTCAGGAACGTACTATTTCAATAGTTTAGCGACAAGGTGTAAGCAATATTTTTGTTTGAAAGATTTTAGTGTGACACAAACACAATCTTTTTTGTGTAAAGTAGTATCCGGTTTTACATGTAAATCCCTAAAATGACTGTAAATCATCCAAGTAAATCTGACAAGAGATTAATAATTAATCTAAGTGATTTTATAAAACTATAAGCTAAACATTTCTGCATTTCACTGCCTCTCTGTAACCTCAAATTTAGCGTTTTATTATTAAAAAGGTGGGACAAGTCAACATGATTTTTTGTGGTAATTAATATTATGCCACAAATGCTGCTGACTGAGCTTAAGATGTATTTTGATCTGGAATATTCCCTTAATAATGCATCAAGTGAGGGATAATGGACAGTCATTTTCACAAAATGAACCTCAACATCACCTCAAAATAATAAATTAATCACCAAATAACTACATAATTTGTCATTAAATATTGATTTGAGACAGAAGAGACTATAGAGTGATGGGAGACATGAAACTACTGTACCAGTTACTGTATTCAGTTTTAAACATAAATTAAACAGATAGTTCACCCAAAAATGAAAATTCAGTCATTAATTACACACCCTCATGTCGTTCCAAACCCCATGAGACCTTCGTTCATCTTCGAAACACTTTTTTTTTTTTTAATGAAATCTGAGAGCTTTTTGACCCTCCACAGACAGAAACACAACTGACACAGTCAAAACCCAGAAAGGTAGTAAGAACATCATTAAAATAGTCCATGGGACATTTCACAATTCAACCGTAATTTCATGAAGCTATGAGAATACTTTTTGTGAGCAAAGAAAACAGAAACAACTTTATTCAACAATTTCTTTTTTTGTGTGTCAGTCAATCTGCGTTCACAAAAGCACCACAGCGCATCCGTGTGGTGGTGCTGACGCGGGAACCCGGATGTGCTGTGCCTTGTTTACAAGCACAGGAATTCACACTAGGGATGCTTATTTGAACCCGTTAACTGACAGAAAGAATCTTGACCGATTAATACAGTCAGTTAAACGTTTTTTGTTTAGATTTCGTTCTACCTCACTCATATGATTTTGCACAATTTGTCTAGAGCAGTGGTTCTCAAACTATTTATACCAAGTACCACCTTAGAAAATACATGGCTCTCCAAGCACCACCATAATGACCAGCATTAAAATTCAGTAACGTAGTAGGCCTAACTATTCAGCTACAGCCCTGTACAGTTCAAAAATGTGGCTGTTTTATTCCTAATAATCAAGTTAAGTCACCTTTATTCATATACCGCTTTTGAACAATACAAAATTGTGACAAAGCTGCTGTACAGTATTAAATAAGAAATAATGCATCAATAATGCAAAAGGGCAACAGTAAACACTCAATTTTCAGTTAAAGGCAGTTCATCATTGAATTCAATGATGTCATCTTTTAGCTCAGTTCAGTTCAAATAGTAATAATAAGATTATTTATTGTTATCAGCCACTTTAACATTGTAAATACACAGTTTAAACATTAACATTAACACTGCACTTTGCTTACAAACAGGTAAATAAACTTAAATGATTAATTTAAAATGTGTTGTACCTAAAAGTTAAATAAAAACTGTACTGTACTTAAATGTAAAACTGAAAACAACCTTACTCAAATAAAGCTCGAGGTAAAATGTATTGTGTTTTAACATTAATTTATATTCAATTTAGTTTTATCTAGTGGTATCTCTGCGTACCACTAGAGGGAGCCTGAGTATCACTACTGGTACCCGTAGCACACTTTGAGAACCACTGGTCTAGACCCCAGTGATCATTTGGTGGTCATTTGTATGAATTCATACAAATTGGGGAACTTATAAAATGTGTACGATTTAGCAAAAAATTAACAAATTCGTAAAATATGTATGAATTGCCATGAGATCGGGTTGGGATAGTTCACAGCATTAGAGACCAGTGTTGGGGGTAACGCATTACAAGTAACGCAAGTTACGTAATATTATTACTTTTTCCAAGTAACTAGTAAAGTAACGCATTACTTTTTAATTG